>CM042153.1:7781005-7798056 GCA_023376005.1 Doryteuthis pealeii | reverse complement strand
TGGAGAGGAGAAACACCCACACCACACACAACACACACCACCCTTACATCATACCTACGCAGGGGATATTTAGAGAAAAATCCAGGCATATAAAATGGACATCCTAGCACAGGATTAAAACAGCTCCAGAATTTAGCTTCAAATCTTCTGACGACGATCTTTATTCGAATTTTAAGAATAAATCAAAGCTAAACGAGCAACATCATAGTTACCTTCATTTTTCTTAAATGAGCTTAGTAGCCTGAGTCAGATCTTTGCTCTGAAGACTACTATGCGAAACTGTTGAGTAAGGTAATCTACTCATAGTTTAACTTCTATATAGTATATTGCAACAGACATCTATACAACAACCTATAAAACCCATATATACTATATATGCAAGCATCCACATCACACACACACCCACACACAAATTATATATATATATATATATATATATATATATTATAATAAAGGCCGGGTTAGCTCAGTCGGTAGAGGGTTCGCTAGAACCACATGGTTCCTAGTTCCGGTCTCGCCAACTCAGCGTATGAGTAGCACAGGGACCTGTGCGGTAAAGTAAGGAGCTGATGGTAGGTGTGGCGCTCCACTTCGGAGCCAAAAACAATCTCCTTGGTCTAGCACTAGTGAAAAGGGATAGACTCCCTCGCTGATTGGCTTGATACCGACTTTAGGAGGCCGCCCCGACGACTTAAAAAAAAAAAAATATATATAGTAGAAAATAATGACCCGTGTGAGATGCGATAAAAAGGAAATGCAACAAAATGTTAATTTGCTTCCTTGGCCACTAGAGGAGATTAGCTATTATCCATGTCATTAGGTTGTTCTATCCTGGATATGACTGCATCGGATGGTGAGGCTCCATTTTTATTATCTGGGGAGCGTGGAATATCATTTCATTGTCATTATTCCCTGGTCTGCTTCTGATTGGAATAGCAATACTTGTTAAGGGTCCCCGTCCATGGCCAAATAGATCCATTTGGAATATCATTGTAAGAATACTCAATACTTTATGAGTTACAGTTATTTGTAATTGAAAAATTACTTCTATTAAGAAATAGTTAATTGAAGCTATAATTAATTATCTACTAAGGATACTAAAGAATAAATTAAATAAAAAAGATTGAATTAGATCACGAAGTTAGGCTTAGCTATTCTAGTAGTGACCACCCCAAGCGAAAATTCAAGAGTTTGAATTCAGAGTTTTCCTTCTCTCTGACTGGTTGCCTAACCATAGCTGGAGGGAAGAATAGTTTGATACATAAATTAGCAAGTAATCTGAAAATTCCATTAATACGCGTGTTCCTACATTTTCCGACCGTTGTTATCCCTCTGGTTAAAATTTAGACGGTCCATATTGGTCAAGAAAAAGACACAATGTAAACGTGTAAATTTGGTGTCGCTTATTAGCAGATTTTTATTTGTCCATTCTAATTTCATCCAATTTTTAAAAATGAAATATGCGGAAATAGTCTTGCGTCGCTTAAATGTTCAACGTAAAATTAAAAATGAATTGTAAAAGAAAATTACATGTAGTTTTATTTTGTAATATTGAAAATTGTGGAATTACGAATAGTTTTTAGTAATTTTGATCTATGTCGTCCCGGCCTCCTGCTTTAATTTAACGCTATTTTATCGAGGCAGACGCAAGGCGAGAATTTCCGGCCAGCTCAGATGTTTTCGAGTCGTGTTTATGTCACTTTTAGTCGGCAAATTAAATATAGATATTGTTAAACGCCTCCTCACAGATTTCTATCAGCAAATCAATGTAAATATTTTACAAACGCCACTTTTAAGAAAGAGAGGGAGAGAGAGAGAGAGAGAGAGAGAGAGAGAGAGAGAGAGAGGAGGAGAGGGAGAGAGAGAGGGAGCTAAATCAAAATTAGTTTACCTTTACGTGGCACTGCCAAATATGAAAGTAAAAATCCCTATTTTACAAAATAAATTTACCACCACCGCCGATTGAAAAAAATTACCAAAACAAGGGAATTATCCAATTTCAATGAAATTTTCAGTGTTGATTTACAATAAATGTAATTTTATAATTCCTCGGTTATTCTTATTTCAATGTTTTCGGTTTTTTCACGGTCACTAACTTTGACCCCCACTTATTTTTGGCGCGCCAAAATATCGGTGGGGTTATATAAAGTTGAAAAACTTTACAGTATAAATAAAAAGAGAGAAGACTGAAGGTGTAAATAGAAGAACAAATTTAAGGGGAGTTTCCTGGTAGAAAATAAGTACCGAAAATCGGACCCAATTAAATGTAAAATAAAAACTAAAAAAAAATAATTTTTGGAAGATCTTTTGTTTACTCTTACAAAATTAATAGTTTTAATAATGTATTAAAATAAATTACATGTGTAATATCATTTTGCTTTTCTTTTTTTTTTCTTTTTACTGATCTTATTTGTGTTACTACTATTTTCGACTTAAACAAAATTTGACCTTAAATAATCGATTTTTATTTTGATTCGTTGTATAATGAAAATGAGCGAACAAAATTTTGCAGTGCCTAACTTTGCTTATTGACTATTTTGCAATAGCATTGTTGTAATGATTAAATTAGTATCTGTGGTATATCCACAGATTCTGCAAAGTACTAATACTGTCTAACAAATCTTCATCCATAATATATATATAATATATATATATATATATATATATTGGGGGGGAGATTATGTGCTTTGTGCGTGATTCGAACCCTACCTGTCAGGCTGACTCTAACCATTACACAAGCTGGCTTACCAGATTTCTCGTTTTATTTTAAGCTGATATATATATCGCACTTTTTTGGCTGACTTCAGTACGACGGTAGAAGTAGACAAACAATCTGTTTTGAGAATGGCGATAAGCCGACAATTAAAGCACTGCCCTGTTTATAACTCTGCTGATGAGGCCTAATAGGCTGAAATGTACATACAGAGAGTGACCTTTTCTAGATTTGGTTACGCCTTACATTTAAACCGATATGCACGCCTAATTCATTTAATTATAACTAATTAAATTTACAAATTAGGTATGACTTTAATTCAGCACATAATCTCCCAAAAATTGTCGGCTATCGCCATCCCAAACACACAGATTGTTTGTCTGCTTCATATATATATATATATATATATTATATATAAATGAAACTGAGAATCGAACCCGGTTTGAATTCTTTGAAATCACTTAAAATGGCCATCAGCAACCAAAGCGTTATTTTATAACTATCTGAGACTTTTGCGCCCTCTACTTCCACAAAGCCAACAAAGGAAGGATTGGAGCATAAATTTCACCCTAGCAAATCGATTCCTGACTACTGACGGTGTCCCCACCCCCACCCTCCCTCTTAAATCTCCGGTCGACACACTTGATCATCAAGAAGATGGCCAGCCGAGATGGCCAGCATATATAACTTTGGCCAATGTTGCACTTCCTTTACCCCCTCTTCTCTCTTCCCTTACCCACCCCACGGAGAGTCAGACTGGATGGTGGGGTGGGTTACGTGCTATTAACCCAAGAATATTTCTGCTTCGCTCCCATTGGTCGATGTTGCTAGTCTCGTCATCAAACACACTCAGACTTTGATCGGTCGGTCAGTGCTCCAGAACTTTCACTGCATACTCTATGGCTGTGCACCGACCTGAAATAAAAAATGGCGGTTTGGGCCGGGGTTGGGCGGGGGGAGAAGAAGCAGACGATGTACTTTTGTGCGCAGGATTAACAAAGTCTCCAAATGTTTTAAATCATAAGAAAAATGGGTCAGCAAGTGAGGAAGCGAGCAAGTGTTATATACTGTCGAAAAAAAACTTGTGGGCTAGAAGATTCGCTACCCTTAAGAATTAAGCGCGTCCGTATATATCTAGCCTGTGCGAGGGTGGGGCAGTGTAGCAGGTGACTACAGATATTGAACTCGCAGCCTCCTCGTTGTGAGAAATGGCTCGTAGTCAGATTACTGTCACACGGTTGAATATGCAAATTTCGCACGGGTCGGGCATCGCTGAGTGTGATTAGACCGGATGTAAGATCTTGGGGAGGGCATTCACTTATTGTGTAAGGCTTACTTTCTCACACGACGGGTCTCCTTAACAGGAAGATAGTGGATTTTTTACGGATTGAACCAGGACTACTGCGATAGTGTTCCAGGCAAAAGACTGTGTCCCGAGACTTTTACGGTTGGGGAAATTGATTACAGTGGTTGCTTTCGGTTGTCACTTCACATAATTTAATTTATTTATTTAATTATTCACATAATTTATTTATTATTTATTATTTCACATAATTTATTTAATTTATCTATTATTCACATAATTTAATTAATTAAAAACTAGATTAATTTCCTCCTATTTCTCCCAACTACCACATTAAAAATGTGGACAAGAAGATTCCCTACCCCCAAGAACTAAGCGCGTCTGTATATGTCTGAACTATATATTGAACTCACAGCCTCTTCGTCGTGAGGAGTGGCTGGTAGTCAGACTATTGTTACCCTGTTGAATATTCAAATTTCGCACGGGTCGGGCAGCGATGTGTGGGATTAGCCAGGATGTAAGATCTTGGGAAGGGCAGTTACTTATTATTTAAGGCCTACCTTCCCACACCACGGAAAGTTGGGTTTTTTTCTTTCTTCACACAACAACAGACCGAAACGTTATAACGTCGACAAGTAGTTTTTTTATCTTCTTAACGTGAAGAGAGTGAACTTTTGATGGATTGAGCAAGGACTACTGCGATAGTGTTGCAGGCAAAAGACTGTGTCCCGGGACTTTTGTGGTTGGGGAAATTGATTATAGTGGTTGCTTTCGGTAGTCACTTCACACAAACAATTTCAGAAAATCTGGAAAAAAAGGTTTATTAATTTTTTGTACAGGAGTCTATCAATAATGGAGATTCGCTTCCGGTTTTTGTCTGTAACAAAAACTGCATCACTGCTTATGTAACATTACCCAACACATAATCCAACGTTATAACATAGAATAAATATACTCAAAATGTGAGCATGCAACGTTAGACAATCCTCATTGTTTCAATAAATAGATGCCCGGCGTTATATAATTATATATGGATTGTTTTATTCTAATATAATATTTAAAGTTATCGAAACTGTTTACATTTTAAATTGTCTTACTTTCTTTCTTTCTTTTTTTACACCTTTAATAATTTTGACGATTTTACATACTTATAGTACACACTTTATGACATTGAATTTTCAGCTCCCATCCCATCCCTTCAGGCAATATCTTTCAAAAAAAATGTTTACATCGCCTGGAAGGTGTCTTTTTATTTTGCTAGTAAAAGTAAAGATTATAACAAGGTAGGATATTTTAAGGATTGAGCAAGGTCTACTGTGATAGTGTTGCAGGCAAAAGACTGTGTCAGAGGACGTTTGTGGTTGGGGAAATTGATTACAGTGGTTTCTTTCGGTCGCCACTTCACACAATGTCAACCCTTTCGAGCATGAGGGTGTGAGAAAGAAAAAAGAGACAAGGGCATAGAGTCCGTGGTTAAATATCCGGACCACATTACCTTAAGGCACCTCTTTTTGATCTCAATTAAGAGAGGACATGTTTTTCATTTACACTGTGAATATCCGGTTGTTTATTAGGGGTTAGGGTTAGGGGTTAATTTTATAATTTAAAAAAATCTAAAAATCGTCTGTTAAAACAACCGGATATTGACGGTGTTAATGAAAAACATGTCCTTTCTTAATCGAGATCAAAAAGAGGTGCCTAAATGTGATATGGTCCAAATATCCTAGGTCTTGCGAAACAATGCCGGTTTCCCGACCATCTGATACTATCAATGGGTCTATTAACAATGTTTTCAAGGGTAACAGTAGTGTCTTTCTGTATATCAATTTCAAATGTTCGTGTAACGTTGTGATCAATGTACAATATCAAATGATCCTAGAAGACTAGTCAAGTAACAATGTAATCAGTACAACACCAAACGATCATGTGACCCCCCCCCTCTGTCCTCTTTCATATGAAGTCTCATTTATATGAAAAGTGGACCTGCGCATAAAAAGGTATAAATTCCTGTCAGGCACAGACCTCGCCTTTGATATTGCATACTGACGCCGCCCCCTCGGGGCCTGTGTCAAGTGATTTCGGCCCTGCACCGTCAAAGTAATTAAATAGCGTTGATCACAGGCTGCTATCTCCCCCCAAACAACACCTGCTCCCTTGATTTAAAGGAGCAGGGCTGAGTTTATTACCCAGTGTCTGAGGTGCCCCCTAGAGGGGGAATGTCAACAGGATCAACGCATTTTTTGCACCCAGCATCCCATGAGTTTTGGCTCGTGGGTGGCCCCACATTAAAAATACCCTGTGGTTTGGTTTGGTTTGGTTTGTTTTACGGCTTATCAACCTCGGTGGATCATTTAATACCGACAAAGTTGTGAAATAAATTCATTCTTAATGCATAACACAAGTTTATCAACTCATGTTTTTCTATTTAACCCATAGATGGGACCCTAACAGGTACTACCTGGGAGCAATGGTGATGAAAGGGTGCTCCACATTACCCAAACCTCCAAAACTGGAACCTCACCATCAGATAGAGTTTAATGTCATTCCCAGGACATGTAGACCCTCAGTCACTGCCTTCTAGCACCCATATGATAAAAAGGGGGTGGGGCTTGCCATAAGGGCAATAGGGTTGGGAAAATCATATAGGTGCTACGGCTTGACGTGACCAGCCGATTGATCGGGGGGGGCGTCTCCGACCCCCCGTCTAGCCCAAGATAGGGTCAAAGTAAATACCTTAATAATATGAACTGTTTTGAGGCAAATCTATCTCAGTTATACCTTATTAGAGACATTGGTAATAGATAAGATGCTAATTAAGATGAAATAATGATTATTTGATAAACATTGTGAATATAACGTAAATAACTAAGGTAATTGTGACGTTGGTGATGACATAGTTTCGGTTACAGACACACAGACACACAATCTCCATTATAATAAGATTAGTTACTTAAAACTATATCATTGCATGAAAGAGTAAAAACCACAAAATCGTGTGCAAGTCAACAACATTAGATGGGAATTTTTAAGGGGAGAACATTTGGTTTTAATTCAGATCTTCCGTTCTCCTAGGGCAGGGATCACCAGACTTTTTCCACGGTGGGCCGGATAATTGAAAAAAAAAAATAACGAGTGCAGGCCACATTATTATTGCGTTCAATACTTGCTAGCCAGAACGAAAGCTTTGAGAAAAAGATGTAAAACAAAATTTATCTTTCCATGTTATATTCACGGATAAGTGGCGTAAGATGCACAAAAACAAATTTAACCAACATATTTATTTGCAAAACATTATCAAAGAACGCAACATTATCAGAAAGGTTTAGTGAGCTTTGTGAAATTGAACATTATGATCAATTGTAATTTTATTAAAATCTTATATATATATATAATATATATATATATATATATATTATATATATATATTTAATATGAAGTAGACAAACAGTGTGTTTGAAAATGGCGAAGGCCGACAATTTGTGGGAGATTATGTGCTTAATTAAAGTCATACCTAATTTTGTGCTTAATTAAAATCATACCTAATTTTGTTAATTAATTAATTATAACTAAATGATATGCACGCCTAATTCATTTAGTTATAATTAATTAATTAACAAAATTAGATATGACTTTAATTAAGCACATAATCTCCCATATATTATATATATATATATATATATATATATATATATATTGAAAATATAGGGTTTGCCCTTTCCAAAAATGTTTGTCTTATAACTTTTGACCTATTCGTTGCCTCACATTTTCTCTTTGAAAATTGCCTGTGTTTTTCAAACAGTCGTAACAAGTGAAAATTCGGGATCGCGTAAGTAACAAGTGAAATACTCACAGGCTCGAAATATTTTAACCTACCTACAGTAGTCAAGTCCATGAAGATTTAATAAGTTTAACATGATATTTAAATTTAAATGGTATCAGGACGTCTCACGTTCCGAACTTTTTAACAAACAAATTCAAGTACCGCTAACGGGCCAGATAAAATGCCTTCGCGGGCCGGATCCAGCCCGTAGGTCGTAGTTTGCTGACCTCTGTCCCAGGGTAACAGCACGGTAAAAAACACAAACAACCTCGTCTAGGATTTGAACTCTGGTTGCCTAATCCGTTTGCTAAGATGATAACCGTGGCGCGATGCACGTCTCCGTGAAAGCGAGTTATTGGTTGGTGAGAACTAAGATTGTTACGGGAGAAATATACGTTCACTAATATCCAATTCGTGTTCCATGCCACTATTCTTGCCCCAGTCAGCAGCTGTCAAAATGACATGTATGTCCCACAAGTTCGAAACACAACATCAAGGTTCAGGATCTAATTAAGTCCAATGCGAATAATATTTTCATACCTCGGGAAGCTCTCCAATCATTTTCGTTCGATGTCAAGAAATTCATACTGCTTTGAAGTTCATACAGGTTTCTCTTAGACATCTGCAAAGTGAATATACTGGGTGTCTACAAAAGAAATAGGTTGTCTCAAAGACACGCACACACACACACACACACACACACACACACACACATTAATAAATTTAATTTGTTTTGTTTTGTACTTAATTGATTTAATTAATTCATCGCAGATAACCCTGACGATCCGTACTGAAATTCAAGTAGGCTATCTAACTATACCATTTTACTATATATATATATATATATATATATATAATATATATATATATATATATATGAGTGTGTGTGTGTGTGTGTGAATTTAACATTTTTTGAAAAAACAAAAGATGTTATTTGTTTGCAGACAGAATCTGTTTCGACCATTTAATGGAGCAGTCTTCCGTCTTTCATTCATATGTTGCTCTTGATTAAGACCGCTCTACTAAACGGTCGAAACAGATTCTGTCAGCAAACAAATAACATCTTTGTTTTTTCTAAAAATGTTAAATTCATACTGTCGGATTAACTTCCATTTACTTTCATATATATATATATATATATATATATTTATATATATATATATATATATATATATATATATATATATATATATATAATATGAATATATACCAGCTCCTATTAATTTTATTAAGCGAAGTTTAACAGGTTTGAATTCAGAGTTTTCTTCTTTTTTTCTTTTTTTGTGCAGTGAAGTCTTTCCAAGCAGTCTGAATTTTGTCCTGTAAAAATATTAAAGTTTCTGTACTGCATTAGGGGTTAAAAAAATAATTTTCTTTTTTTACGCATATGAACATTTTTTATTTATTTATTTATTTATCTTCTTTTTTTTTCTTTTTTTTTTGCGTGGGTTCAAAATCCAACTGATTTATTTATTTATTACGTGATTTTCTCGAAATAAAACATAACAATTTGATGCTTTGAATGTAGTCTCCCCGCCAACTTGTGTCTTTGCCGTTGGTTCCTTTCTTCTAGAGACAGGCAGAAAGCAGAAAAGGAAGACCCGAGTTCATATCCTGGACGAGGCTGTTTGCATTTCACGTAACGCTGATACCTCTTGAAAAGGCACGCATCTAACTATTCTCTCTCCAGGTATGAGTAAATAAAAGAGCGGACTGGCCTCTTTAACCTTGGTTGCTTAACCTGTCTAGGAGAAGGAAAACTCTGAATTCAAACCTGTTAAACTTCACTTAAGAAATTGACTATTTGTCGCTTCCTACTCGTGCGTAGGGGTTGGTTAAACACACTCACACACACACATACACACACACACACACACACACACATATATATATATGTGTGTGTGTGTGTGTGTGTGTGTGTGACAAAATTTTGAATAAAACACAGGATCAAATAAAATGAGTGATATTTATTCAGCCAACGCTGCAGTGTTTCAATCTGTTCAGTAGATCTTCTTCAGGGTTTTTGTTGACATTAGGAAAAGTAAATATATCACAGAATTATAAGGAGACTGTGATCGGTTTGTTTACAATGTTTTAAATGGAAAGTTAACGCTCTTAGAATAGATTCGAAAATTTATGAGACACTAGGATAAACGCTCTCTCTCTCTCTCTCTCTCTCTCTCTCTCTCTCTCTCTCTCTCTCTCTCTCTCTCTCTCTCTCCAACACACCACACACACACACAACGAAAGAGATTGTTCGACGTCATCCTTCAAAACTAGCATCTCATAAATTTTGGAATCTATTTTAAGAGCGCCAACTTTCTTCTTTTCCCCTTCCTTTAATTTTCACTTTATTCTCTGCCCCTTCCACCACCTCCCCATATCCCGGCACTTTGACACGAGCCGGCTATTTTCACCTGCGTATCTGCTGAAAATCCCGGGGCATCTTATCGCAGGCCGTTCACTCCTATCACGTTGACAAGCGTGATAATTCCCCGTGCGATATGCACGCTACAGGCGCCAACGCATCTCATACAACTGTGCGCATCGGCAGCTTCGTAATGAGCCTTATCATTAGTATATATTTTCTCCTGGCTAAATCTAAACATTTCACACCAAAATGGTTAACCGAGAGGGCCCTCCAAGGGGCCGGTATAGCTCATCCAGGAACCACAAGGTCCCAACCCCTTCGCACGAGCAGGATGTGACATAAGGTCAATTTTTAAAGCGAAGTCGAACTGATTTTCAATTCACTGTTTTCCTCATACTGGTTACCTAGCTAAGGTTAAAGAACCCAGTCTGCCCTACTATTAATCCATTGATGGAGGGAGAGTAGTTGGATGCATACCTCTCCCAAAGGTATCAGCACCATGTGAAATGCAAACACCCTCGTCCAGGATTTGAACTCGGGTCAACGAGTCCATTTCCTACAATTCTAACCATGACACCACGTGCCTCTATAAATGTAGTAGAGTATATATATTTACCAACCCCTCCGCACGAGCAGGATGCGACACAAGGTCAATTTCTTAAGCGGAGTTCAGCAGGTTTGAATTCAGAGTTTTCCTTCTCCTAGACCGGTTGCCTAACCAAGGTTAAAGAGCCCAGTCTGCCCTACTATTTATCCATAGCTGGAGGGAGAGTAGGATTCATACCTTTCCCAAGGATATTAGCGCTAAGTGAAATGCAATTACCACATCCAGGATTTGAACTCGGGGCGATGAATCCATTTCCCATGACTTTAACCATTACACCACGCGCTTCCTACAATGTAGTAGAGTATAAGATTTTTTTTCTGCAGCCGCTAACTCACGAATTGTGAGCACGATATAACTAAATAATCTCTAACCAACTCTTGTATCCCCACGCCCTTGTGCCATACTTTGCGTAATGGTTATAATCTAATGGAATAGAATCGTCGACAGGCAGTTCAAATCCTCGACCTGCTGTTTGCATTTCACCTTTGCACTAATGTGCTCGGGAAAGGCATGAACCCATTTCTTTTACAAAGTGGTAGTACCTGTTGAGGTCCTATCTATGGGTTAGATAGTTCTAAAATGAGTTTTAAAAAACGAATGGCCAACAAAAATTAAAAAGAAAAACGTCTTAGACAAAAAATAATCCAAGGGTTTACATGCCGTAAAATCACTCCTTCCCCCCTCTCTCTCTCTCTCTCTCTCTCTCTCTCTCTCTCTCTCTCTCATTCCCCTCTCTCTCTCGCTCTCATTTCTCCTCTCATCGCCCCTCTCTCAGTTTCTCAGTTTCTCTCTCTCTCTCTCTCTCTCTCTCTCTCTCTCTCTCTCTCTCTCTCTCTCTCTCTCTCTCATTCCCCCATCTTACTTTCTCATTCACTCCTCTGTCTCTCTTCTCCCACCGTTCTCTCTCGTATACCCTCGCTCTCTCTCTCTCTCTCTCTCTCTCTCTCTCTCTCTCTCTCTCTCTCTCTCATTTCTCCTCTCTCACCCTCTCTCTCTCTCTCTCTCTCATTCCCTCATCTTTCTCTCTTATTCACTCCTCTGTCTCTCTCCCCCCCCCGTTCTCTCTCTCATTCCCCTCGCTCTCTGTCATTCCGCCTCTCTGTTACCCCCTCTCTCATTCCTCTCTCTCTCTCTCTCTCACACACACATATTCCCCCCCTCTCTCTCTCTCTCTCTCTCATTTCCCCTATCATTCCCCTCTCTCTCATTCCATCCTATCTCTCTCATTGCTCCCCTCTCTCGCCATTTCTATTTCTCTCTTTTCCTCCCTCTTTATTATAATCATGTTTACCACGCTTGAAATCGTTTTCTTTATTGTTGCACTATTTCGATGTTTTCAAAAATGATTATCAACATCGGGATGATTATAAACCAGTTTAATCGAAAGGAAAATAAATAAATAAATAAATAAATAAATAAAAGTAAAACAAAAATGATAAAGCTAAAAAAAAATCATTTAAAAAAAATAAATAAATAAATTTGAAGCGAACAGATTCAAACGAAGAAATCGTTTTTCGTTTTTATCTCATTTGATTTTTCTCATTTTGAATTTACATTAGAGAAAATTTAATTACGTCTTTTATTAAACGAGAATTTAATAAAATAAAATGTACTTACTGCAAAGTCAATAAGGATGTCAAAACGTATTTAACGCAATTGACGTGTTTCTGTGAATATGGACGTACACACATACATTTATATCTGGTGTCTATCAAATATAGTACTTGTGTATATTAGTTTAGTACTAGCAGGGCCTGTGGATATACTACAGCATGGTAATTTGATTATTACAACGTTTCATATATTTATTTAAGAGCGATTGCTATATAGTTCAATTTGTAAAAAGTATGATAATCTTGATTTAAGTCTTTCTCATTTTTTTTCTTTCTTTCTTTCTTTTCTTCGTTCAGTTTGATTGAAACAGATTAGCGTTATCTCTTCTGAGCGCTCACTTCTCTTTCTATTTTCCCCCTACTCTCCTTCTTTCTTTCTTTCTTTCTTTCTTTCTTTCTGATTATATTTTTCTGTATCGCATATCCGTTTCCCTCCCTTTCTTTCTTTATAATAAAAACGGAAGGGTCAATTATTTAGCTGAGGCGATGACACTTATAAGAAATAAGAATTCGGCAAATAATCAACACCAGATAATCAGGATTTTTGCATTCCATCTTCGACAATGTGGACGGTTTGATTTTTAACCAGGGATGGTTGAAAGATGTCAACATTTCAGGATTACATATCTGGATTCGTCCCAGAACACAGTGATGAAAGTTCAGACAAGAATCTTTCCATCTTAAAGTCCTGTTGAATGTCTACCAAAAACCGAAACGTTATAACATCGACTTTACTATCAAGAATAAATTCATCTTTTTGGAATACTTTGTGTTTTTGTATTATTATTATTATTATTATTATTATTATTATTAATGTATATGGTTGGTACTAGTATACTAGAAAGTAATAGTAATCCAACGTACGGTGTTATTAGAAGAGTGCTCAATATCTGTGATAGAGCGTTGATAGTTGAAAAAAACAAAAAAAACATTTCGTTTACCTGATGAATGCTTTTAGCAGGAAACCATTGGTAGTAATATCGTTCCCAAATAATGAATAAAAGCTAAAACTTTTATTTGTCATTTCATTCAACTATATATATATATATATATATATATATATATATATATATATATATATATATATATATATAATTCGGTACATATAGGTCGTACATCCCAAAGACTGGACATTAGGATTAGACAACACGTTCCTCGAACATTTCGTGATGCTGGTGCCTTAACATCTGGGCACTCGCAAGCACATGATTCCGCCATTGGTGAACATTTACTATCTATAAATACCTGTAGGGCTGACTGAGTGTTTCTCTGTCTTGCACAGGGCCAGATCTAAACAGCATTTAAGTATTCTTGAAGCTGTTTATATCTTATGCCATCGTCCTACCATGAGTATACGGAGACCTAGACACTCCTTATACCTACTGGGAGATATTTCCAATCCTGGTGTGACTTGAGGAGTTTACAAATTTTTTCCCCCCTCTGACTCCCCACTCTTCCTCCATTCGTTTCAAGAATATCTCTCTTATACAATCTGACTTTTAATTGCCACCGGTGATTATACTTGGAAAGAACCGGACGAAAGGGCCCTTGTATTTCATACCCCCATATCTTATTTTTGTAATAAAACATCGTTTTTTATTCTCCATCCCGCATTTTGTATGGTCAATATATATATATATATGATCCTGCTACTTGTAATACTCTATAAATTCTCTGTACCAAAAATGTATTCATATATATATATATATATATATATTATATATATATATGTGTGTGTGTGTGTGTGTGGTGTGTGTGTGTGTGGTGTGTGTGTGTGTGCGTGTGTGTGTATACAAGATGTGTCAAAAAAGTATCGAAATTTTTTGTACTTTTTGATACACCTTGTATTCTGAAAAAAAATTTCCATTTATTCTTCATTTCTATTTTGGTAAATACAGCTATACACTTGGTACTTTTTGACACACCTTGTATTCTGAAAAAAATAATGAATGGAAAGTTATTTTTTCAGAATACAAGGTGTGTCAAAAAGTACAAAAGTTCTCAATACTTTGACAATTGCGTATATATATATATATATATATATGTGTGTGTGTGTGTGTGTGTGTGTGTGTGTGTGTAGTATATTAAGAAAAATGAAAAATCACAGGTTTAAATGTGTTAAGTGGTGAGATTATTGGCCGACGCTGCAGTGTTTCGATCTATTTATTAGGTCATTTTCAGGCATTTGTTGGTATATGGAAGGTGATAAGAAATTTTTATCACAGAATAACGAGAAAAGCGAGTGGTAGTCCTTGTTATTCAGTCTGTTAGAAAATTTCTTATCACCTTCCATATACCAACAAATGCCCTGAAGATGATCTAATTAATAGATCGAAACACTGCAGCGTCGGCCAATAAACTCACCACTTAACCCATTTAAACCTGTGTTTTTTCATTTTTCTTAATATACTACATATCGTCGGATTCACTTCCTTTCTTCCACATACACACACACACACACACACACATATATATATATATATATATATATATATATAGTGAGAGAGGGAGAGAGAGAGAGAGAGAGAGAGAGTGTTTGTGTGTGTGTGTGTGTGTATCCGTGAGAATTCGTCGGAATTTACGCAAAATAACTATACGAATTTAAACTATAGAATTCTAAGTTATTGATTTTTGATTTCAGCTTTAAGATTTGAAGAATTAATAACAACGTATCTATCCATGAAAAATATCTGAAATATAATCTCCCAATAAGAAAAATGAATAAGAAAATATATAAAGATTTAAATTTGTCTTCAGGTTATTTCTTCTGAGGGATATTGAGATTTATTAAGACAATAATTTGGTTTTAAACGTATTTTTTTGTCTTTTCTTAAATTACTAAGAATTAAATTCAACCATTGTCGTTGAAATAAATTATTCGTTGTTTAAAAATTGAAATCGTGAAATTACACGAAAATATATCACTGAAAATCTAAAAACAAAATGAAAAAAATGTATCTCAAAAAAGTTTTATGAAACGTAGTTTTGGATTGTTAATTCACCCCCCACCCCACAAAAATCAGGAAAAAAACAAAAAAACAATGTCTAAATCACCCGAAATGAATTCGTTTCAAATTATCCATGTCTATAATGCAGAAATTATGGGAAAGATAATAATTTAGAATTAAAAAGGCATTTTTCTTGAATAAATTGAATGTAAAGGAGAAAACTGTTTTTTTCCATGTTAGAATTCGGAAATCAAAAATGCATGATTCACCAGGGAAAAGGAAAATATTTTTTTGAAACGTTTATCTGACTTACGCAACGACTTTGCCGAAAGTGGGACACGACAAAAGATTAGGTATAAGCGCTCGTTTCCAAAGGGTTATTGTCGCTGGCTGGCTGGCTGGCTGGCTGGGTTTTACGGCATATAAACCCATTAGGTCATTTTATGCCGAATACATTTTGTTTTAAAGATATTTTTATCTATTTAACCCTAATATATGGGACCCTAATAAGTACTACCACCCCGGGTCAAAGTTGACCTTGGAGCAATGGTGATGAAGAGGTGCTCCACATTCCCAGACCTCCAGAACTGGAACCTTATCACCAGATACAACTTAACATCATACCCAGGACACTAAGCCCTTCAGCACAGCCTTCTAGCACATTATGATAAAAGGGCTGTGGTTGCTATTAGGGCGATAGAGTTAGTACATTCATATAGGTACTAGGGCTTGACGTGACCAGCCAATTGATTGTAGGGGTCTCTCCGATCACCCGTCTAGCCTAAGTAAGGACCGAAGTGGAGTGTTGCATGTCACCGGGTTACCGTCGTAGGAAATGGACTCTGCTATCAGAGTTCGAATCCTGAATGATGAAGCTGGCATTTCACATATCTCTACCGCATTTGGAAAAGGTAGGAATCCGATTAATCCCGGTCTCGCAATGAGTAAATAGGGAGACAGACAAGGTTCTTTCACGTTGGAGTAGCAACCGGTCTTATTTGAATATAGACTCATCCGGGACAGTCAGTATTTACTATCTTGTCAAAAGATGCCTTGCATGTATAATATAATAAGGTGGGAAAAAACAAAAATCCAAAATTAATTTCCAAGACCCATTTCCAAGATCCATTTCTTATGACAATAATCCCATGATATGCAGCACTCCACTTTGGTCCTTACATAGGTTAGACGGTCGGTTGGAGAGGCCCCCTTCGATCAATCGGCTGGTCATATCAAGAGGAAGAATAAGAAAGAGAATTTGAATTAAACGCGTTCCTTTTTATATGTAATGTTGACCACACAACCTAGTGGCTATTGATAGAAACGAGAGGTAATTATGTTTTGTGTCTTCAAGCATCAAATAGAAGAACTGTGGCAAGTAAAGGATTTAAATCGTTGACATTTCAGCCGATGTATCCACCGGCTTTCTTCATGTGTGTGCTTCTTGTCGAGCTCTGGAACCTTCTGTCGAACTTGAGAGCCTTCATGTTGTAATCGAATGCCTTCATGGAACTTCGCAGCGAAAATAACATTCAGTAAATAACTTTAACACTTGTACCCGGTCATGGTTAACGGAATGAGAACAATCTACCCCAATGGATTGAACAAAGGGTTCGGTTCGAAGTTCCGTGATGGCTCCAGATTCCAACATGAAGGCTCCCGAATTTGACGAGAAT
>CM042153.1:7748505-7773505 GCA_023376005.1 Doryteuthis pealeii | reverse complement strand
AAAAAAGGAAGGAGAAGGTAATAGAAGAAGAAGAAGAAGGTTATAAAAAAGGAAGAAGGAGAAGGTAATAGAAAAGGAAGAAGAACAGGAAGAATAAAGAAGAAAAAGTAGAAGAAGTGGAAGTAGAAGGTAATAGAAAAGGTAGAAGAAGAATGAAGTAAAAGAATGAATAAGGAGAAAAAAGTAATGTAAAATGGAAGAAGAGAAAGAAGGAAACAAAAGAAAAAGAAAGCAATAGAAAAGGAAGAAGAATGAAGAAGTAGAAGGAAATAGAAATGAAGAAGAAGAAGAAGAAGAAGAAGAAGAAGAAGAAGAAGAAGAAGAAGAAGACGACAAAGAATGAAGAAAAAAAGCGAGGTAAATGAAAAATAAATCAGGTACCAAAAGGAAAAAAAATATTGAACAAACGAGAAAAGAGGGAAGTAAATTAAAGAAGGAAGAGAAAAAAGAAAGAGAGAAAAAAAAACAAGAAAAGAACGGACAGAAACAGCTAAAATAGTATATACAGATAACGTGGCCAAACACAAAGACCGATGTTTGCAAAGAAGACCTTATAAGAATCCAGGGCGTTATTTTTCCAGGCATCTACTTCATTCTATAATGTTGTTCATGCCTCATCTCTCTCTTGTTTTTCATCTTTTTTTTTTTACTCTTATTCTTCATCTTCCAAGATAAGGAATTGGATGTTAGGATAATGCCCGCACTGCTCTGACCTCTGATCAATGGGAACACAAAATTAAGACTGACAAGAGAAAGATAAAGATAATGCTATTCAATCAAGTAAACAAATACAGAGGAAAATAAAGGACATACGAAAAGTGACAGAGCATATCCACCAGGGGCTAAGCTTGTAATTTCAAACGCCTTCTTACTGTTGGGTCATGTTTTGAAAATAAGGATCTTACCCACTCAGTACAAAGGATAAACAAAATATAAACATATATATATTTACCAACCCCACCGCACGAGCAGGATGTGACACATGGTCAATTTCTTAAGCGGAGTTCAACTGGTTTGAATTCAGAGTTTCCCTTCTCCTAGACCGGTTGCCTAACCAAGGTTAAAGAGTCCAGTCTGTCCTACTATTTATCCATAGCTACAGGGAGAGTAGGATTCATACCTTTCCCAAAGGTATTAGCGCTAAGTGAAATGCAATTACCACATCCAGGATTTGAACTCGGGGCGACGAGTCCATCTCCAATGACTTTAACCATTACACCACGCATATATATATTTTTTTCATTTATTCATTATAGTGTACAGTACATTTAAGGTGCGATTGTTACCATTGGTTTCAAAGCAGCATGTTAGCCACATATCGTCAGGACAGCGCACGATAAGTAGCTGACATGCTGCTTTGAAAACAATGGTAATAATCGCAACTTAAATGTATTGTACATTATAATGAATAAACAAATACAACCGTAATCGAACACTTTAATTTTAATTCTCCGATACTATAAAAAAAAATCTGCCAATATATATATATATATATATATATAATATATATATATATATATATGTATCAAGTCACCGGTGTATATACTTGGAAAGTACCGGTCAAAAAGGCCTTCGTATCCCCCTTTATTTTATATTTTATTCCATAATAAAATATTACCTCCCTAAATACATATGATTCTTCCACTTTTAGTGTTATATATATATATATATATATATATATATATATATATATATATATATATATATATATATGTCCTAACCCTATTGCTCTTATTGCAAACCCCCCCGAACCATTTTTATCATATATGTGCTAGAAGGCGGTGAATGAGGGTCTTATTTCTTGGATAAGACGTAAAATTACATCTAATGGTGAAATGTCTATTCTGGAGCTCTGGAGAGTGTGGAGTATCCCTTCATCGCCATTACTCCAGTCCACTCTGATCCGGAGTAGTAGTAACTGTTAGGGTTTCCATCTGCGGGTTAAATAGCAAACTGAGTTGAAAAAATGTTTTTCAAAAATTGAGTTTGAAAAAGGTTTTACATACCACCTGGAACGAATAAAACAAAGCGTCTTCGGCATAAAACAACCCAACAAGGTTTGTCATGTCGTAAAATCCAAATAAACTGCTCCGCCCTTTTTACCTTTCTCCATCTCTTCTACAAATGGATTATTTTGCGACCATTATGAGCTCGGCAGTCATGGACAATCTTTATGACATTGCCCATGATGCACCGGAAGTTTTGGAAAATCCTGGATTCCCTTGGACCCGTGCATCGAATAAAAAGAAGGAAGATGGTAAAAGATCCAAGAAAAAGAAAAAGAAATAAAATAAGCATGAATTGTTTTTATTTTTCACGAATCGTAAAATCAATCGAAAATTATATATATATATATATATATATATATATATATATATATATATATATATATGTTGTCCTGGCCTCCTGCCCTAAAATACGCTACGCGACGCCTGCTGAAAATTTGACCGGTGCTAGTTATCAACTGAATAATTGGCAAGGACTGCTACTAAACTAGCTGAAGGGGACCGACAACAACAACAACAACAACAACAACAGATATCTTCCACCATCATTACCATTCCTGTGGAAGAGAAAACACCAAAACTGACTACTACTGTGGAATTTAGGGAAATCCAACAAATGATTTCTGACCTGAAGCAGGAAATAGCAGGAATCAGAGCAACCGCTCACGTGGACTTTCACAATAAAAGATCCTACCGGAGTGCCTTGCTTAAAGATCTCACTGAATAGTTTGAAGGCTTTTTATCGACAAATTAATGCGTGAAGAAAGTGATATTTTACAGCCCCTGCCCCATCACGTTTTTTTTATCGGCAAGTTAATGTAAATATATATATATATATATATATATATATATATATATATATATATATATATATATATATATGATAAAAGAGTAGTCAATATAATACTGGCCCAAGCCAAACTGCTTTTATGTAGTCTAGTATATATAAAATGTAGCGGCCTAGTCTATTTAGTTCTCCTGAAGAAGCCCCATCTTGAACACCGAAACCCTGGTAGAGAGAAAACCTTTTTTCTGCAAGAAGACATCAATAAGAACTAAAAAAAAACAAAAAAAACAATGATACTCTTTAAACTTTTGGTTTATTCATTAGAATTTTATCAATTAAACACATATTTACAGAATGTAGCAACCTAAAACAAATTCGAAAAAAATACTACCAAACAACAAATCTAAAACAGATATTCTACCAAATAAACCCAGAAAAACTACTCGGATACATAAAAGAAGCACACATCTACAACAAAATCTAAAAATCTTCCCCCAAAAAATGAAAACACAAAAATATATGTTAAAAAAAATCATCTAAAAGTTTCATTCACAAAAAATATGTCAAAAAAAAAAAACCTTTAGAAAATTAAACATTATCACCAATTCATTTCAAAAACGTAGTCGGCATTAAATGACCCATTCAGGTTGATATGCCGTAAAACAAGAACAACAAAAAAATTATTCTGTGTGTTCGTTCTACTATTTACTTTTTTTTGCCGCTGTCGTTTTGGAAGCCTTGACACTGGTCGAATCACCAAGGTCAACCCTTTTCCACTAATTACTCATTCTCAACAATTATGCCCGGTTGACTGTCGAACACAATGCTGATCTCATCTGACTTGGTCGTTTTAATCCCAACCAGTCTAGAGAGACTAAAACAGCATGAAGAGCTCATTCTTTCCGAAGACAATGGTTCATTATACTTCAATTATTTTAAGTAGCAGCCAGTAAGTCACCAGAAGGCACACAACATTCGAAACTTGCTAATTACTCGGGAATATACGACCTCGTTCCTAAATAAAACCGAGTGCACACTGTAGATACAGAGGCTGAAATTAAACTGCGACTCTTTGGAACTTCTCTCATGCTGTCTGTACAAAGGACAATCTAACATTTACCTATACTTGAGAAAATTGGTGAGGTCTTTATTATTATTTCTCTGAATTTTTGAGATGAGGCTTGATGATTAGTATCATTTGTATTATTCGGACTATTGTCCTCATCTTCGTTGTTATCTGTACAACGTTTCGGCCGATGTGCTCTCCGGCCTTCTTCATGTATTTCTTGTCGGATTCGGGAACCTTCTTGTCAGACTCGGGAACCTTCCTATTATTTTTCTATTAAAAAGAGAAGTTGCAAAAATGGTTGTTTTTTTTAAATAATAAAGATAATCTTATACTTGGTGCTTGGTCAATCATTGAAACATCTTATTATAATGTAGATTCGTCTGTCTGTCTGTCTGTAACAGAAACTACGTCACTACTTACGTCACAATACCCTTTCCGTCTGGCCTAAGTAAGGACCGAAGTGAAGTGTTGCATATTGTGAACTGCTTAACCACGAGGATTCCGTCCTTAAGCATTACAGGTCACCACCTACGGCCAGCAGGTGGTCCTATAGAGGGCTTACCCCTATGCAGAAGTGCGATCGGTGTATTCTAAAGCGCCAGCCGACAGAGCTATCGTTGTTTTGTTAAATGGATCAAAGCCTGGCCTGTTAACTAAACCATTCTCATTCCCCAATGATACTTACAGCAGAAAAAATAAGAGCTAAAACGCCCGGCTTCGGGTTACCCTACCACGCATTTAACCTGGACTATTAGGGAAATAGATCACTAATTAGGACTGCGCCTATTCTAGTAGTGACCATCCAAAGTTAAACAGGTTTGAATTCAGAGTTTTCCTTCTCCTAGACTGGTTGCCTAACCAAGGTTAAAGAGCTCAGTCTGTCCTACTATTTACCCCTAGCTGGAGAGAGACAGACAGACAGACAGAGAGAAAGAGATTAGTTGGATTCATACCTTTCAAGGGTACTAGCGCTATATGAATTGTAGCTTTGTCCAAGATTTGAACTCGGGTCGATAAGTCCATTTCCTACGACTCTAACCATTACACCACACGCCACCAATAAACTAAATCGTATCAACATTATTCTTTTTTTCCGCGTATATTTCCTAATGGATTTCCCAATAAATTGAAATTAATAATAATTTCTTAATTAAATTACATTGTATCTCATTTGATTAAATTACATACTGTTTTACACGCCCGTAAATAAATATAAGTGAATTATATTATTGCTTTGATTAAATTAGATTGTTTGTTAAATGCTTTTTCTCTCGCTTCATAAATTTTCATTAGTGGATGGGAAAAAGAAAATTCATATTCAAAAAGAGAACTATGTAATTTTTTTAGTGCAAAAATGTATATACCATCGTAACATAACGTGTTAGGATTACACCGGTCGACTATTGTGGGGTACGAGAGGTTAGATTACATCCCAGGTGTTTGCCAGTAGGCGCTAGGTGGCATAGCCATAGGGAATGTGGAGTATCCCTACATCGCTATTACTCCCAGGTCTACTCTGACCCGGAGTGGTAGTACCTGTTAGGGTCCCATTTATGGATTAAATAGATAAAATGAGTTTAAAAATGTATCTAAACAAAGAAAGTCGATTAGTAATATTTGGATTATTCGGACTATTGTCCTCATCTTTATTATTATCTGTACAACGTTTCGGCCGACGAACCCTCTGGCCTTCTTCAAGTATCTCTTTTCGGACTCGGCAGCCTTCTCGAACTCGGGAACCTTCCGACAAGAAATACCCGAAGAAAGTCGGGGTGCCCATCGGCCGAAACGTTGTATAGATAACAATAAAGATGAGGACAATAGTCCGAATAATCCAAATAATACTAATTATCAAGCCTCATCTCAAAAATTTAGAAAAAAAGAAAGTCGAGTTTAAAAAATAAAAAAAATTAACGCCCAACAAGAATGAATAAAAGAAAAACGTCTTTGACATAAAATAACCCAACAAGGTTTAGCATGCCATAAAATCCAACCAACTGAACATCTTTCTTACATACTGCTCCGGCAGTGCCAGCTAGCGGTTATTTATCGATATTCCTTAGCAAACAAGGAAGATGATAACACCCAGGTGCGTCCTGGTGGACCCTTTTGTGATTCCTGGGCATAAATCTTATATACGCAGCCTTCCCATAATACCAAGTTTCCAAAACTCATTTCCGTCACTGCGCGCCATAGACAAAAAGGACACATGCGCAGTGGGACTGACAACGGCCAGCGAAGGTGTTTAGTCTTTTTCGCTATAATGTCTTCATAGAAATACAGAAAGAAGTTTCCTCCAAGTTTTCTATTGCAAATTTTCTCTCGGCGGTGTTTCTATTATCGCGAGAAATCCCTCGTTACCTCACGCAACAATAAGAATTCTATTAGGTGTGCATTTGTGTGAATGAATATATGTGCTCACCTAATCAAGTCTATTTTTGTAGCCGTGCCTTTTCGTTCACAGATTAACTGTTTGTGCTACAACCTCTTTCTCATTTCCCAAAAGCGACATTCGTTATTTACAAGAGTTCTATCTATTTTGAGCTTGATTTAACTTGTAAGAAAGTTGTCTTTATTTGCTATAAATGAAGTACATAATTTAAGCAGTTAAGGGAGGATTGTATCGGGGACCATTATTGTAAACCAGTACTTCGTTTGATTTGGCCTTGTGCGTGCTTTCTTATGCCTTTGCGAACAAAAGAAAGAAAGTAAGAGCATTAGAACTGGATTTCGGACTGTCGTTTTGTGTGCGAGAAAAGTGGGCCGACCAGGCGACTACTGAAAATAGGACTCCCAGAAAACCAAGACAAACAACACACACACACACACACACATTGACAATTTGAATTGGAGAGTTTCGTGTGTGGCGTGGCCCGGTGACCTAGAGGTAGAGTCTCTGTCTCTGCGTTATGGGTTCTACGGTTCGATCTCTGTAGGGGGTGGGGGAGATCGAGGTATACACTGCTGATGTGACCTAATTAGCTCGAAACAGCTGTCCAGTGTTCCTCACGTCACACGCGGTATTCGCCCAGTTTGCTTGTCGTGATTATTCATATATATATATATATATATATATATATATATATATATATATAAGGAAGAAACAGATTGGGTAAAATCCAACGAAGCTTCATCAGAATCATCTGATGAAGCTTTGTAAATGCACAGAGGCGAAATATAAATCAATTAAAATTGTTGTTTCATCCACTTTTTCATCAACACACACACACACACGCACACGCACACAACACACACACACACACACACACACACACATATATATATATATATATATATATATATATATATATATATATATAACAGTTAATTGCCAATCCACGAAGCAAACAAATATTTTTACTTCTGGGTTAATTAAGTAAGTAAAGTAAAGTCGACGGGGCGGCCTAAAGTCGGTATCAGCCAGTCAACGAGGGAGTCTATCCCCTTTTCAATAGCGCTAGACCAAGGAGATTGTTTTTTAGCATCTGAGGTGGAGCGCCACACCTACCATCAGCTCCTTACTTTACCGCACAGATCCCTGTGCTACTCATACGCTGAGTTGGCGGGGACCGGTATCGAACTAGGAACCTTAGAATTAAAAATTGCTCAATAAAAAGAGCTAAATATATGCTTTAAAATTCTCTGAGGACTCGCTACACTGCGTGAATCTATAGTCGGAGGATTTTAACCCATTCGGTTTTAAAACATATATATATTATATATATATATTTATAAAGTTAAGATATCAAGGGCACTTGATCTATTTATCACATGAGGGCCGTTCTCTCTGTCTACGCTATAATAACATATTAATATATGCTCTATCCACGATATTGACCAAACCTTTTTTAAAGGTTTGGTTTCTTTGTTTAACGACACGTCAATATTCGTGGGTTATTTAATTACAATTGTAAAAGAACAACACTTGTATAGCATTGCATCACAGATCAGATGACCTTAACTGTGCCACTCATACGCTAGTTGTCGAGGGTCGGTATTGGACTCATAACCTTGCGAATCTTAGGTAGATGCTATAGTTTTGAGCTAAACCGGCTTTATGCTGCCTGATAAAATTCGAATGTACGAGTGTGTCAAAGAGTAATTCCATTTTGTGTAGGACAGGTATAATTACCAACATAGGGCCATGTATAATACATTAACATGAAGCTGGTCCTCTGTGGATCCCATACCTACTTCTCCACATAGGGTAGTCAAAAAGTAATGCAATTTTGTTTAGGACAGGTATAATTACCAACACAGGAACATGTATCATACATCAAAATAAAGCTGGTCCTCTGTGGATCACATCTCTACTTCTCCACATAGTCACCATTTCTCTTAATAGCAATATTCCACTTTCAAATGAGAGCATGAGAAATCTTCACTACAGATTTCACTTCTTGGTCGCTGGAATAATGTTTGTCTCTCAAACCCTCTTTCATGGGGCCGAAAAGATGATAGTCTGAAGGCGCTAAATCTGGTGAGTATGGAGGAAGTGAAATCTGTAGTGAAGAATTGGCTCAAAGAACAGTCAACAGAATTTTAATGGACAGGGATACATGATCTCATTCGAAGGTGGAACATTGCTTTTGAGAGAAACGGTGACTATGGGGAGAAGTAGGGATGTGATTCGCAGAGGACCAGCTTCATTTTGATGTATGATACATGTTCATGTGTTGGTAATTATACCTGTCCTAAACAAAATGGCATTACTTTTTTACTCACCCTCGTACATACTGATTTTTGTGCGAATTTAATATTTTGAATATTTTTTTAACATATAGGTTCTCATTCCATGGTGTTTGTTTTTATTCATTAATTCATTTTTGCTGGCTTAACCATAATTCAGCTTTCTTTGGAGAAAAATGGATTCTGAAGCTAATAATAATAATAATAATAATAACCTTGCATTTCTCATACTTCGCTCTAAGCATAACAGGTAATATCATTGCATAATGGAATCGGTGACCTGAGTTCAACTCCCCGAAAGTGTATGCGTTTCAATTCAACTTTTTAAGATCCTGGAAGCAGCACCCCACAAAACAGAAGCTATATGGCAGCTTACCCACCCATCTCACAAACCATCAAAGTACATATTTACCAACCCCTGCGCATGAGCAGAATGTGACACAAGGTCATTTTTAGGCGGGGTTTAACAGGTTTGAATTCAGAGTTTTCCTTCTCCTAGACTGGTTGTCTAATTAAGGTTAAAGAGCTCAGTCTGCTCTGCAATTTACCCAAAGCTGGAGGGAGAGCAGGTGGATGCATACCTTTCCCAAGGGTATTAGCGCTATTTGAAATGCAGGCAGACTCGTCTAGGATTTGAACTCGGGTCGACGAGTCCATCTCCAACGACTCTATCCATTTCATCACGCCATGGCATAAACCAGTAAAGTAAGACAAACAAGACGTGCTGAGCACTGCTGGAGAAGCAGGAACGAACACATGAACGACGAACTCATAAATGACATTCTCCTGTCGACTCCTACGCATGGACACACCAGTGTTATTTCACCTGCACAGACACTGGATAAAGTCTATAGCAGGGGTTCCCAACCTTTTTCAGCTCGTGGCCCACTTTGAAACCAGAATTTTTTTGTGGCCCATGAAATTATTATGATAGAAAAAATATTTCTATTTTACATATGATATTTATTCAATCAAGATACAGCCATATAGAATTAAAATATTTCTTTGGCCCACCTGAAATTTGCTGTGGCCCATTTTGGCCATAGGTTGGGAACCACTGGTCTAGAGAACTTACCTAGAGCCATAACCGAAAGGGATGGATGGCGAGAGAGGTTCAAGGGAATCCGTGATTTTGGAACGAACTGATGATGATGATGATGATGATGATGATGATGATGATAGCTGGTTTGAATTCTGAGTTATCCTTCTCCTAGACCAGTTACTTAACAAAGACAAAAGAACCCTATGTGCCCTACTATCTAATTATAGCTGAGGGGACAGTAGACAGATGCACAGCTTTCTCCAGTGAATTAGCATGAAGCGAAAGGCAAACAGTCTCGTCCGGGATTTGAACTCGAATCATCGAGTCTATCATCTAAGACGATAACCGTTATGCCGCAATGAATTAGATCCAGAGATGCTGATAGTACCTATCAGATCCTCTGGATGTGCGTCCCTGACGCACAAAAATCTAAAAGGACACAGTAAAATCGTATCCATGCGTCCCAGTGTTTTTCTTTTTTCTTCCCTCGCCATTTCAAGCTAACTGTAAATATATTTCAATAGTTTCTTAGAAACTAATTACACTGGATAGGTTACAAGGTAGGAGTTAGACGGCTTTAGTTGGGACCGATACATTTTCCCGGAGACTCATTTAAAGCTAATACGTGCTTCCCTGGACGCATTAAATCAAAAAGCTATCAGCATCACTGAGCTCTAATGCGAAAGCTGTATTAGAATCACCAGGGTATTTTTAAAAAATAATATTCAATCTCAAACGTTCATCATTCCATACCATGATGGCAACTGAAATGGTATGGCTGCTGCTGATGATAAACATCAATTTTAAATTTCGGATCATTCTACCGGATCCTGGATTTCAATGGACAAGTGTTACATAATTGTTAGTACCCTAACATTTGTGTACAATTAGTGTAGAAACCAAAATGGCTGTTATGAGTTACAGCCGGTGGCCTTTGAGTACGATGCCTTGGAGGATTGAGTGACACGTCTTGATCTCATCTTGATCTCTTTTCCGGTGAATACCGTGAGGATCTGTGGAAAAACGAGAAAGAAGTTCTTCCGGTTTGTTAAGTTTTTAAATGCCATCCTTGGCCAGTTGAAAAGGGCTTAAAGTAAGTAAGTCCTGAGTTATGGAATCCTTTGGTAAGTTTATAAGTCCTATCCTGCGAATAAGTCCTATCCAGCGTATTGTTTAAGGTCCAGTGATTTAATCCTATGTCCGTCGTCCACGAAAGTCAAAGCAGTCATGAGTAGTTATGGCCAGTACAGCCGGTATAAGTATTATATCAGCAGCAGAGTACTGCCAGCGATTGGCCAAGAGTATGATCACATGTTTATCGCCGAGTCTATGAATAGGAGCGGGTATCTAGCACGCACCTTATATAGAAAATTTCTCAACACGGTTTAGATTAGAAAGAGGGTTAGTTAGTTAGTTAGTATTGGCCAAACCACTGAGTGAGCAAGTCGCGTTAAGCGCGTTCCGTACTCAATCTGCGCAGGTAGTCTGGATGGAGATTTCGGAATAAATTATGATCTAAAGAAAATCGAAGTCTTGGGTTATATATCCAAAAACTACCAATGATCTGGGGCTTCAGATAAGGAGAGATCCCCAATAGGAGACCAGACATGAAATCCCCAAATGGAAAGTTCCAGACGCTACAAGAAGACAATCTCGAAGAACATAAGATACTAAAGACGATCAGAAGAAAAAGAATAAGAGAGTATACAACACAAGTTGTATTCGTATTGCGTGACTTTCATACCGACCAATCAGACCCGTTTCTCCTGCAAAAAAATCAGGCCACCATGAAATCCTCGTTGTCGGCTTGGGCTGTAGAATACACCGACAGCATTTTTGTAGAGGGGTAAGAACTCCCCAGTGGGGCTACCATTTGGTCGCGGGTAGCGACGCGTGATGCTTAAAGACGGAATCCTAGCGGCTGAGCAGTCTATGACATGCAACACTCCACTTTGGCTCTTACTTAGGCTAGAAGGGCGGTCGGAGAGTTCCCCCCTCCCGATCAATCGGCTGGTCACGTCAAGTCCTAGCACCTATATGATTGTCCAACCCTATTGTCCTTTCGGCAAGCCCCCACCTTTGTTATATATGTGCTAGAAGGCAGTGGCTGAGGGTCTTAATGTCTTGGATATGACGTTAAATTATATCTGATGATGAAATTACAATTCTGGAGTTCTGGGGAATGTGGAGTACAACTTCATCACCATTACTCCCAGGTCCACTCTGACCCGGGGTGCAAATACCGGTTAGGGTCACATCTATGGGTTAGATAGAATGAGTTTTAAAAAAACACATGAGTACCTGTCAAGAATGTTTAAAACAAAACGTCTTCGGCATAAAATGACTCAATGGGTTGATATGCCGTAAAATCCAACCAACCGAAACTACATCACTGCTCATGTTACAGTCATTTCAGAAATGAAGTAAATTTATCAAGGAGTATTTAATTTATAGTCAGTATCATTAATTCATAAAAATATTAAAATTCTTTGAAAAATCAATAAGTTGTAAAATTTTCACGAAAATTTCAATACTTATTCATCTCTAGATGACTTTATGTTTAAAGTCGTTTTTTCATAAAATATATTACGGGAAATATTTTTTACTCGGTCGATTTACGCCTTATTTAATTTTACGAAATCAGAAAAAAAATTTATTCGTACGATTTTTAAGTATTTTCTCTAAAGATAAGAATCTGAATAATTGAATCAGATTTTTTTAGAAACGTTTTGGAGGTCCCTACTGTCGTAAAACAAAACAAATACCTCAGTGGAGTGGAGTGGATATTTTCCTCGTACCCCACTTGTACAAGGTCAGGCACAAAGGCCCTATTTACATGGGACCGCCCACAAGCCGAGACTCATGGGTGGCAGTAGAAAAAATTGCGTCGATCCCGTCGGCATTCCCCTCAGGCGCTGGGCAATAAACCCAGCCCTGCCCCTTTAAATCTAGGGGGCAGGTATTGCCTGGGGGGATAGCCCCCTGGGATCGACGCTATTAATTCAACACACCGATCCAGTGGCCGAAGCACACCGGACCTCCGACCCGAAGGATGGGTTCGAGTGGGGTGAATATGATGCTTTTTAAGTAAGTAATTAATTTCTAAAGATATTAAGGTTTTAATTTTATTCATTTAATTTTCTCACCCCCTCAGAAAATATATTTTTTTAAATTATTTTTACACTGCCCGGTGGGTGTTTTTTTGTTTGCTAGTAATAATGATATTATTTTGATCATTATTATGATGATAGTGATCAAGGGGAGGGAGAGTGATAATGGTGACGATCATTAAAATGAGGATAATATTGATAATTATATTATGATGATGTTTTATAATAATCCTAGGGATGTGTCATAGATTGTGTGCACTTAGAATTTGTTTTTGTTTTTATTTAGTTCTTTTTTATTTATTTATTTTTTGTTATTTTTTGTTGTTTTTTTGTTGTTTTTCTCATTCCATCTGGAGTGACCCTGAACCGAAGATTAGTGCAACTTAATGGGAATTGATATTTCAATATGATTGCAACTTCAAATTACAAACAAACAAATTAACAAATTTAAAATAAAAAAAATAAAAAATAAATAAATGTATCTGACATGCAATTTCTATCAGATAATCTTATGGTGGCCTAAAAATGACTCCAATTAAAATCTAAATTGATTTTTTTCTAATTATTTTAAGGTCATCTCAATAAACAAATTATTTCAAACAAGACATCCATAATCTGAAATTACAGGCCGTTTTGATTGCTTGCTTCGTTGTTTGGTTCGTTCCATGTATCCCATCTATTAGAGTTTGCCAACCTTTTTCATCTCATGGCACAGTGGGCTGAGAAATAAATCGATCGAGGTATACCATCAGTATATAAACATATAATTATTTTATCGTTTAAATTTTAAAAGAAAAGGAATAGTGAAAATATGCTACAAGTGTAAAAGAAAACAATGTAATTTTATTTCTAAAGGTATATTTTTAATTAATTAAAACAAAAAATATTAAAGTAATAGAATAAAAATATAAGAGGATGATCAACCGTCCTCAACACTCACGACACACCCACGGCAGCTTCACGGTACACTAGTGTGCCACGGCACACCGGGTGAAAAACTGTAGCCAAATTCTCCCAATTGGAAACGGTAATGCCAAAACACCTGAGATCATTCTTGTATCGCAGGTGGGGGCGACTAACCAGTCTTTTACCAGACGAAAGCTCTGTACATTTTTTTTATAAATAACATTTTATTATTTAAAAACATACTTTTCTAATAATATGCAGTGAACAAATATTCATGTATCCACGCAATACATGAGTTACCCAACCCCTTTCGCAACTCAAAGGAAAGAGTGAGAGACCATGCGGTGATAACAGACACATTGCTCGAATGAAAATAAACAACCATTTTCGCACAGGATTTCTTTGGAAAAAAACTAAAAAAAAAAAACAACAAAAAAACAAACCGGAGTACTGTAAAAGTGCCGTATGAGCGCGCAGTCTCTGTTCGGGCCGCATCTATGCTTTTGGAGGTCCACGTGCGGTCTGCAGGCAGCACGTTTGACATGCCTGCTTTAAGATGTTAAAGTTGGGCGCAAAATTCCCACCATGGCATGGATTGACTACAGAAAGACTTATGACATGGTCCTGTAAACTTTGATTATAGAATGTATGAAATGTACAAAATATCTAAGTAGTTCATAAATTTAATTGCAAAAGCTATGGACAACTGGAAAGTTGAATTAACAACAGGAGGACAATCCACAGCAGAAGAGAAAATCCAAGGAGACTCACTGTCACCACTATTACTTGAATATATATATATATGCCTGCTTTAAGATGTTATAATAATATTAAAATATAATTATATACATTAAAATATGATTATATATTATATTACAAATATTATTTTTAATACCAGTTGTTAATTTTAAACAAGATGGATTCAAAAAGTAAAGAAATAAAAAATTACTTACTGTCAAGTCACGTAGAAAGCACCGGTTGCTGCTAGATCACCGAAGTTAAGCAGTGGTAATAGAATGTTTGAAATGTACAAAATATCTAAGTAGTTCATAAAGTTCATTTCAAAAGCTATGGACAACTGGAAAGTAGATGTAAGAACAGGAGGACAATCCCTAGCAGAAGAGAAAACCCAAAGAGGTATTCTCCAAGGGGACCCACTGTCATAACTATTACTTGTTATCGCAATGATACCTTTCAACTATATGTTTAGATAATTCTTAGGGGGCTACAAATTCCCATAATTGCAGAAAAAACTAAACCATTATGTGTAAATGGATGATATCAAGATTTAAAAAAAAAACGAAAAAGACCTGGGGTAATTTTCACCTTTAGTTATTAAAATTCCTAGCAAATGAGGTAATTAGAGTAACCTCCCTTGACTTTCACTTTTCACTAAGCCGGTAGCTATTTTGAAAGTCTCCATGCGAAATAAACAACTCTTAGAAACTTTTTCGAAAACAATACAACTGCATGCTTTAACACAAAAATATCACAAAACGTGTTCTTAATAACAATTAAGTTCATTTCAGATAATTTTATGCTAGGAATTTAGCCAACTGACTTTCACTTTGAAACAAGACGGTAGCCATTTTGAATGTGTCCGTGCGAAATAAACACATCTTAGAATCGTTTCGAAAACAATACAACTGCATGCCTTAACACAAAAATATCATAAAATGTGTTCTTAATAACAATTAAGTTCATTTCAGATAATGCCCATGGACAATTTTATGCTAGGAATTTTATTAGCTAAAGATGAAAATTACCAGACCTGGAAGCAAACCATAAAAATATGCAGCCAGGATATAGGACTGGAATTCAGCATTGAAAAATGCGCCAGGCTACTGAAGAAAAGGGGGGAAAAGAGAAATCATAGGTGGAATACAATTACCAAATCAGAAAGCAACGCAGGTCGCATGGTTTATCCATGACCACTACACACCCTAATAATCTATTTGCTTTTTTTTCACCTTTTTTTTTCTTTTCTTTTCACTGATTATACTGTACAAGAAAGATGGGAATGTCAGGGGCAATAACTCTGTTAGAGATTTATTTTCTTCCTTTTCATTGCAACGTGTTTTACCGGTTGGAAAGGCAAGATAACATGACTCGTTTCTCACTCATTCAGTCCAACCGAAAGATAAAGAAATATACACCAGGCAAACGTACTTAAAACATTGTTAGAAGCTTTTTACTGTCCTGTGGTTTGCGCAACTTACTATGTAAGGGGTTTTATCACTTCATACCTGTCACTTATAATTCTATGGAACCAGAAAGGAAGTAAATGACAGGATGCTCAATTCGGACTTGCTTCCATAAAACAGTGAAATAGATTCTCAAATATACTGTGTTCATATATATATATATATATATATATATATATATATATATATATATCGTCATCTGAACCCTAATGAAGCGACTAGAGAATAAACTAGATGGGAGCTGCGCAAGAATGCTGCGTGTGATCCTTAACAAGACGCGGAAACAGCACCCCATCAGAAAGCAGCTGTACGGCCACCTGCCACATATCACCCAAACCATCCTAGTAAGACGGACAAGACACGCGGGACACTGCTGGAGAAGCAAGGACGAACTCATAAGCGACGTCCTCCTGTGGAAGCCAGCACATGGGCACACAAGTGTGGGTCGACCAGCAAAGACGTAAATTGATCAGCTCTGTGCGGATACAGGATGCTGCATAGAGGACCTCCCGAGAATGATGAACGATAGGGGCGGATGGAGAGAGACTGTCATGGATATCCGTGCTAACAGCGCGACATGATGATGATGATGATGATATAGTCATATATATATATATATATATATATATATATATCGTCATATATATATATGAGTTATCCCCATACAGTTCTGTTACGCCGTTTCACGGCTCATCAGTACTCTCACTCTGGATCAGAGTGGATTTGGGAGCAATGGTGATGAAGGGGTACTCCACATTCTCTAGCCTACCAGAATTGGAACATCACCATCAGATAGAGTTTATCGCCATTTCCAGGACATTAAGACCCTCAGCCACCGCCTTCAAGCACATATATGATAAAAAGTGTAGGAAGCGCGTGGTCTAATGGTTAAAGTCATGGCAAATGGACTCGTCGCCCTGAGTTCAAATCCTGGACGTAGTAATTACATTTCGCTTAGCGCTAATACCCTTGGGAAAGGTATGAATCCTACTTTCCCTCCAGCTATGGATAAATAGTAGGGCAGATTGGGCTCTTTAACCTTGGTTAGGCAACCGGTCTAGGAGAAGGAAAACTCTGAATTCAAACCTGTTGAAATCCGCTTAAGAAATTGACCTTGTGTCGCATCCTGCTCGTGCAGAGGGGTTGGTAAATATATATATGATAAAAAGTGTTGGGACTTGCCATAAGGGCATTAGGGTTGGGATAATCATATATGTGCTAGGGCTTGAGGTGACCTGCCTATTGATTGCATGGGACCTCTCCGAGCACCGGTCTAGCCTAATCAAGGGCCAAAATGGAGTGTTGCATGTCATGGACTGCTCATCTACCTGGATTCCATTCTTAAGCATCACGGGTCGCCACCGACGCAATCAAGTACATATAATTAATCAATATTTTGATTAATTCATGACAATTAACCCTGATGATCCTTTTTGGTGAAACTTGAGTAAGTTATTTCTCTATATATCTTTATACTAAACAGGTAGCGCCGTTAGGGGAGACTTACCCCTTTGCAGAGGTGCAGTCGGTGTATTCTAAAGGCCCAGCCGACCGAGCTAGAAGAATCTAGAAGAACATTACTGTTCTCCGTATTATTATTTTCTCTCTTGGTAGATCCAGCTTCAATTTTGAGATTTTTTTGGAACACGTTTCATTTTAAATATATTATATTACAGTAATGTTCTTGGAAAACTCAAATTAAATCTGAGCCTCGAATTCAATCATGAAGATGCTGCCAGGAATTTCAGTTGAAAATTCGATATGAATAAAAATTAATTTATTTCCTTTGACACGAGGGAAGAAATAATTCAATAATGAATTTCCAATAAATGTGTATATTTTTTCTTAAATATTTTATCCAGAGGAATGAATTTTCCATTATTCTAATCGTGTTCTAGTTTGAAGAAACGAAAAAGAGATAAAGAATATTCGTTCTGATTTCTTGATAAAATCAACAAATCAATTTTTATCCAAACTTCCGAAATGAAGAATTATCATAATCCTATTTGTAATACCAGTTGTTAATTTCAAACAAGTTGGATTCTAAAAGTAAAGAAATAAAAAATAATTACTTACTGTCAAGTCACGTAGAATGCACCGGTTCCCGCTAGATCACCGAAGTTAAGCAGGAACAATATCGTTCGATACCTAATTGGGTAACCATTAAGCAACAGCAGTCACTGAGTCCATTGTTTATCAATAACTTGAAGCGGCCACCCGGCGTCATTTGGGTAGCGGGAGTATTTTAAAAATAAGTTAGTCTCCCTGATCCATTATTACTTATCACGAGTTTGATCCTTGCTAACAAGTCTTTGAATCTTCTATTAATAATAGAGATTCGCTTCCAGTTTTGTCTGTAACAAAAATTACGTCACTGCTTACGTCACATTACCCAAAATCGTCATAACATAGAATAAATACACTCAAAATTTGAACATGCAACATTAGACAGTCCGCATTGTTTTTTAAAACAAGTTTTAATAAATACATGACTGGTATTATATATCTATATATAGTTTGTTTTATTTTAATACATATTTAAAGTTTACATTTCAAATTGTTTTATTTTTTAATCCTTTAATGAATTTGATTGAATTTTTACTTACTTAGGGTACAAACTCGCTGACATTGAATTTTTTACTCCCATCCCTCAGGCAATATGTTTCAAAAATCTATTTTTACATCGCCCGGAGGGTGTTTTTTATTTTGTACTAGTTTTTTTTATATTAATATGTTGTTAATGTTATACATTGATTTTAATGGATCACTTCATAAGTAGTTTGTTTCTTCTTTTCTTGCAGTAGAACACTGTGAAGATGACTTGGATTGCCGAAGTGGACGTGTTTGCAAGAATTTCACATGTGAGTGTGCTGAGGAGGATTACTGCCTGGGTCTCAACAAACCAGTGTGTGGATCAGATGGCATCCTCTACCCCAGCCATTGTGAATTGCATCGTGTGGCCTGTACGATTGAAAAACACATCAAGGTCGATACTAAAGGGGTTTGCCTTCAAAAGATCTCAAGTAAGTTTACTTTTTTTTTACATTATCTGAGAGTTTGGTAAATGCTCAATTGACGACCTTTTTCACATGCGTTAAAGCCAAACCAAACTAGTAAATGACATCAAAGGACAGACCGTCATCTTGCGTCTGTCTTCTCCAAAACACATAGTTTAGACTCTCAACTTCCTCCCTATCTAGTTACTCTTCGCACAGTTAGCCCTGGCTCGGTCAATCAGAAGCCAAACTTAGTGACTTCCATCTATTACTCACACGTCTCCTTATTCTATTTTTTCTATTTCATATACATATCATCATCATCATCATCATGTTGTGCATGCAGCACGGGTAACCATGACAATCTCTCCCCAACCTTCCCTATCATTCATTGCACCTGGTAGCTCCTCTGCGGAGCAGCCAGCATCTTCACATAGCTGGTCAATGTAGGTCCTTGCTGGGCGCCCCACACTTGCATGTCCATGTGTTGGCTTCTCCAGCAGTGTCCTGCATGCCTTGTCCGTCTCACTCGGATAGTTTGTGAGATAGGGGGCAGGTGACCGTACAGCTGTTTACTTATGGGGTGCTGTTTCCATGACTTGTTCAAGACTGCACGCAGCATTCTTGTGCAGCTCCCATCTAGCTTATTCTCAAGAAGCTTTGTTAGGGTCCAGGTGGTGCAGCCATATAGCAGCACCGACACAACCACAGCCTGGAAGAACTGTCGCTTTAGCTTGTCAGGGAGATCGGACCTTTCCCTGATATACATATAAAACTGAATAAATGGGCACTGTTGGCATAAAATAAACCAATAAGGGTTGACATGCCGCACAATCGAGACGTCAACTTAAAACAAAATGCATATCCAATTTTTAGATTTTTTAAAAGATTTTAAAGAAGTGCCCATTTTTAGAGTTTAGTATTTTAAGGATGAACTCATAAGTGACTTTCTTATGTGGAAGCCATCACATGGGCACACCAGATTAGGAAGTCCAGCAAAGGCATACATAGACCAACTCTAATGATGCTATGCAGAAGACCTCCCAGGGGCAATGAATGATAGGGACGGCTGGCGAGAGATTGTCATGGATACCCTTGCAGCTAGCGCGACATGATGATGATGCTGATGATCAAATGTCAAAAAATCAAACCTCTTAGTTACCAGTTTATTCTTTTTAAACAATTAGGGTTAAATCGAACTTGACGGACCTAAATTCCAGCATCGTATGTCACCCCGACGAAAGAAAAAAAAATCAGGAATTAACCGAATTTAATGAAATTTTCAGTGTTGATATACTAATAAATAAAATATATAATGCGCCAGTTATTTTATTTAAAAACGTTTACATTTTTTCAGCTCAGTTAACTTTGAAACACGTATCTTTGAGAATCTGTGTTACGCCTCAAATATACGTGGTTCAAGGTTAACTGACCTGAAAAATGTAAACGTTTTTAAATAAAATAACTGGTACATTATATCTTTTATTCATTAATATATCAACACTGAAAATTTCATTAAATTCGGTTAATTCCCTGATTTTTGGTATTTTTCTTGTTTTGGTGGTGGAATTTAGGTCCGGTAAGTTCGATTTAACCCTAATTAGTTTATATAAAAGAAATAAAAATGCATCTTATGCTGCTGTTTTGTTTGTTTGTTTGTTTGTTTGTTTTTCAAGTCACATAAAAATAAATTATTTTACATTGTTCAAGTTTGAGAAAATTCTCTATTAATTCAGAATGAAATGTAATGTCCTTCGTTTCTCAAAGTACAAATTCATATCCCAACAAAAGCTTTTAGCAAATATAAATGTTATTTATTTTGTTTTATTTATATTTTATGTTTTTGATTTTTTTTTCTTTTTTGCATCATTTATTTCTGAAAAATGTCTAGACTAGGTATTTCTCCATTTTGTTTCCGATCTTGTTTTCTTTGTTTTTGTTTTTTTTTTCTTTTTTCAAAATTTCAAACTTAGGACAGCCAATTCTAAGATGCCATAAATTCAAGTCACTACCTACCCTCACTTCCTTAAACACCCCCCCCCCCATCAAAAATATATCACGCCCATCGCCTGTGTCCAATGTTTCATGTTGAATCTATGTCCAGCCAATAAAATCTGAAAGCTTAATATGATTGACTTTTACTGTTTAAGTGATTTGACGAGACAATTGGCTTGTGGAAATCTATAAATGTCTTAGTCCAGTTGAGTGGGGGGGGGGGGAGAATTTAAGTGACAAGGAAAAGATTGTGTGAGCATAAGATTCCCTTAAGTTTTTGGCATCAAAAAGAAGCAAAGAACAAAAAAAGATTCCAAATTCTGAGTTTTAAAAATCCACAAAACTCATACCACAGTAGGCAGACTGGGTTAGGCAACCAGTCTAGGAGAAGGAAAACTGAATTCAAGCCAGCTTTACTCCGTTTAAAATTGACCTTATCTCACATCTTACCAGCGGTAGAGTGTGGGTAGATACCCAATATATAATATATTATATATATATATATATATATATTATAAAACAAAAGTCCAGAGAAGAAATCTTCCTACGACACAAGAGTTTTATTTAAAAAAACCTGTCGCAGTTTGAGAGCTCAATGTATGCTCTTAATGTTAGAGTCACAGAGCAAATATCTAAGTAAAGAAATAACAAAAAAAATTAGCTTATAGTCTATTTCAGGGAGCTTAGACAAAGTGTCTAACTCTCCCGACTCATCAGATGCGAATGATGAATTCTTTATTACTTTAAAGGCATTTGAAACAGATTTTATTTTTATTTTGTTATTTTTTAAATTTCATAGTCCTGTGATATGAATTCCAAACGAAATCCTTGATGTTGCAAAAAAAAATTATGTTGTAGTTTCAAATATGAGCACTTCCGCCACAAAAATCTCGGTCAACAATAAATGTATCTCTTAATGTATCTATTATTGTGACAGATTCAGAAAAAGAAAGACATATTCCAAATTCGTCACCAGACGAATTCACCTATTCAAATAATATATATATATATATATATATATATATATATAATATATATATATATATATATAATATATATATTTGTAATATTTCAGAGTTGAAATAAAAGAAATTAAAGTGCTTAATTACGAATGTAAGAGCTGTATTTATTAAAAATAAGTTTTTATACAGAGGTTTTAGAAAACATTTACCTTAGGTTTCTGGCTAATGCCATCATCAGAGTGTTATAACTCTCGTGTTGGTAAACAAACAATCATATTTCGGTTGGAAAAAGGAACGCTGTTAATTTTAAAACAAGGTTACAAAGTTCTCTCCCCTTGATTGTTTCTATGCGGAAATCAACATTAAAAAAATTGGGGGGGTGGGATCTGTGTATATTGAGAAATATTAAAATATTATATATTAAAAAATATGTATATACGAAAAAATATACATAGACTCAAAAAATATTCTTTTATGTTCATTTCCGCATGGAAAGAAAAAAAGCGGGGGGGGGACAATCAAGGGAGAGAACTTTGTGACCTTATTTAAAAATTAACAGTGGTCCTTTTCCAACCGAAATATGATTGTCTGTTTACCAACACGAGAGTTATAACATTCTGATGATGGCATTAGCCAGAAACCTAAGGTAAATGTTTTCTAAAACGTCTGTATAAAAACTTATTTATATATATATATATATATATATATATATCATTTCAAGCTGTAACTGTGTCACTACTACTGTATGGCTGAACCACTTGAATTCTCAGAAAAACATAATGCTGACATCTTTCATAATGGGTTTAGCTCCATCGTTACAGCCTCTGTCTAGAAACCACAAGGTCCTATGCTCGATAATAGCCCTGGCTAAATCAGCACATGAGTAGAAAAGCTTGGATATGAGCAGTAAAGTGGGAAGTTAATGGTAGGTGTGGCACTCCACCTCGGGCACAAATTCTCGTTGGATTAGTATTATCTGCGTTATTCGGACTATTGTCCTCATATTCATTGTTATCTGTACAACGTTTCGGCCGATATGCCCTCCAGCCTTCTTCAGGTATTTCTTGTCGGACTCGGGAACCTTCTCGGACTCGGGAATCTCCTTTTCGAACTCGGGAACCTTCCTGTCGTAATCAGGAGCCATCACGGAACTTTGAACCTAACTCTTTATTCAGTCCACGGGGGTATCCAGTTCTCATCCCGCCAACCATAGCTGGGGTAGGAGCTGTGTTAATTATGTTTCTATGTAACTGCCGCCTGACAGGATTGAACCTGGAATACAGAGATAACTGTCACTTAGAATGGGCCACTTCAGTAACAATATCACTTACTGGATGAATATATAAACCGGCCCATTATGACAAGATGTCAGCATTATGTGTTTTCTGAGAATTCAAGTGGTTCAGCCATACAGTAGTAGTGACACAGTTACAGCTTGAAATTATATATATAGTATATATATATATATATATATATATATATATATATATATATATATTAAAAATAAGTTTTTATACAGAGGTTTTAGAAAACATTTACCTTTGGTTTCTGTCTTAACCTGACTACCTTATCCACTAGGCCATGTGTCCAATTGGACAATAACGCAGATAATACTAATCATCAAGCCCCATCTCAAACATTCTCGTTGGATATTCAAAAGTTAGGTGGGAACAACACAAGGATTCTGCATAATGTATTGAACAAATTCTGGAAGCAGCACCTAAAAAAACAGACGTACGTCCACGTGCCCCTTATCACACACATCACCCAAAAGGCATGAACTTAGACTTGTCCTGCACATCTACAGAAGGAGTAAAATCCCCCTTAATGGGGCCACCTGTTAGCCATGGGTGGTGACCTGTGATGCTTAAAGACGGAATCCTGGTGAGTCTATGATATGCAACCCTCCTCTTTGGCCCTTACTTAGGCTAGACTAGCGGTTGGATGCTTTGGCTGCAAACCCATGCCTGACTCGAGATTCATTATTTGATGAAGACTTTATAAGCCACACAGCTATTTTTGGAGGGGTGCGGTGTCATTTTGCAGAATGTGTATATAATATCATAATAATATGGTTTATCTCTGTGCATATCTGTGTTAAATTTAGAATATTAAAATCAATGTAAGTTACTTTTATTAAACAAAGATATACTTCAGACTGCAATCTTGGATGAGTTCTCTCCCTTGAGATGACAGATAATGTTCTATATATGGGAGTGTGATTACTTGAATTTCTTATTTCATCCAGTAAGTGATATTGTTACTGAAGTGGCCCATTCTAAAAACATTTTCATATCCTTCATCTATCTTTAAAACATTCCATACGAAATCTATATTAGATATCTTACAAGTGAAACAAAGTTTGTCGTTTATATCTATTCTTGTTGTTAAAATAAGTTTGGTATTCACTGATGTTCTTGTGTCTTCATCTTCACTTTTATTAGTCTCATAATGCTTCGGCTAATATACGCTCCAGCCTTCTTCAGGTGTCTGTCATAATAGCTTTCTCAGAATTCTGAAGTGAGTTCTTCATTCAATTGTTAGGTGTAGATAGTTCTCATGCTACTAAAGAACTTCTACTTTCATACATACATCGGAGAACACACCACACACATGCATATATATATATAATATATATATATATATATATATATATATAAGTAGAGAAATAACAAAAGACTTAGAGGATTAGCATCATAGTCTATTTTAGGGAGCTTAGACAAAGTGTCTATATCTCCCGACTCATCAGATGCGAATGATGAATTCTTTATTACTTTAAAGGCATTTGAAAACAGATTTTTATTTTTTTATTTTTTTAAATTTTATAGTCCTGTGATATGAATTCCAAACGAACGCCTTGATGTTGCAAAAAATAATTTTATGTTGTAGTTTCAAATATGAGCACTTCCGCCATAAAAATCTCGGTCAACAATCAATGAATCTCTTAATGTATCTCTTATGGTAACAGATTTTGAAAAAGAAAGACATATTTCAAGTTCGACACCAGACGAATTCACTTATTCAAACAATATGAATATAGCATTGGATTTTTAAAATAAGATTTTTTATTAATTTAGTAATCAATTATCATTATTTCATTTTTCTTATATATAAAGTAAAAGAATTAAGAATGTAAGGTTTTTAATTTTTTGGATAATGTTAGGTTTAAATATATATATATATATATTTTGACTTTTCCTCTCCGACCCAAACAACTACGGGAGTGAATGAGCT
>CM042153.1:7743505-7746005 GCA_023376005.1 Doryteuthis pealeii | reverse complement strand
TTTTACACTGTCAGTTTGTGTCTGAAAATGTTATGTTGATGGAGAGAAAAATAAAACTAAAAAAAAAAAATGAAGTGAACAAAACAAAAGAAAATAGAAGTAAAAATAAAAATAAATGTCCTATGTAGAGACAGCACATGGAAAAATAAATAAAAGACTAAAAATCTGATAGAATTAAAGAAAATTACTCATGGTTATTTGTTAAGTGTACTCTTAGGAGCCGTATAAATGTCTGCTATAAAATGATTGGATATCTATCTCGGAGGAAAGACCTCTTTTCAGCAATTCAGGTAAATATAAACATAGACAGCCGTAAGTAGACGGAAATGTGAAACCGCTTCAAAAAGTATCGAGACTGGAGTTGTGTTTACTTAGCTGGTCTAAGCTACAACACTACAATAAACACAGCTCCAATCTCATACTTCCGTGTTGGTCTAAGATGCAACATTACAATAAACAAAGCTCCAATCTCATATTTCCATGTTGGTCTAAGCTACACTACTACAATAAACACAGCTCCAATCTCATGCTTCCGTGTTGGTCTAAGCTACAACATTACAATAAACAAAGCTCCAGTCTCATATTTCCGTGTTGGTCTAAGCTACAACACTACAATAAACACAGCTCCAATTCCATACTTCCGTGTTGGTCTAAGCTACAAAACTACAATAAACACAGCTCCAGTCTCATATTTCCGTGTTGGTCTAAGCTACAAAACTACAATAAACACAGCTCCAGTCTCATACTTCCGTGTTGGTCTAAGCTACAACACTACAATAAACACAACTCCAGTCTCATACTTCCGTGTTGGTCTAAGCTACAACACTACAATAAACACAGCTCCAGTCTCATACTTCCGTGTTGGTCTAAGCTACAACACTACAATAAACACAGCTCCAATTCCATACTTCCGTGTTGGTCTAAGCTACAAAACTACAATAAACACAGCTCCAGTCTCATACTTCCGTGTTGGTCTAAGCTACAACACTACAATAAACACAACTCCAGTCTCATACTTCCGTGTTGGTCTAAGCTACAACATTACAATAAACAAAACTCCAGTCTCATATTTCCGTGTTGGTCTAAGCTACAACACTACAATAAACACAGCTCCAATTTCATACTTCCGTGTTGGTCTAAGCTACAAAACTACAGTAAACACAGCTCCAGTCGCATACTTCCGTGCTGGTCTAAGCTACAACACTACAATAAACACAGCTCCAGTCTCATATTTCCGTGCTTGTCTGAGCTACAACACTACAGTAAACACAGCTCCAGTCTCATACTTCCGTGTTGGCCGAAGCTACAACACTACAATAAACACAGCTCTAGGTTCAGAGAGTGTCGACTTGCTTTATTCTCGCTTAAAGAACTCACATTTACCCTGTTTATAAATCTAGGTTATAAAAAGGCCTAACCATAAAAGTATCAACTCTCTTGTTCAGACGAAACTTCGCGACTCTTTTCTGTAGATAGTTTCTTTGTCCTGTCAGAATCGCCCAGGACTTATCAATCAAAAGAACATGACACTTGACCAGTTCAGCCAAGTTCATTCTAATTAGCTTTAGTGCTGATGCCTATAAATAACTAAGTAAAGTCGTCGGGGTGGCCTAAAGTCAGACATTGAGGGAGTCTACCCCCTTTTTCCTAGCGCTAGACAAAGGAGATTGTTTTTAGCGTCTGAAGTAGAACGACACACCTACCATTTGCTCCACACCTTACCGCACAGATTATTGTGCTATTCATAAGCTGAGTGGACGATGGCCGGTATCGAACCAGGAACCTTGCGGTTTTGAACACTCTACCGACTGAGCTCAACCGGAAATAACTAATGTACATAAATAATGTGTAACTATATAACCGATATTAGGAGACAATAAATAGTTATAAGTTATAATATTATTCTATTTGCAATTATTTATAATTCTTTTAAATTATAAAAAATGTAATTATAGATTATAAATAATTGTAAATGGAGGCCCGTTTGTGTACTGGTTAGAGTCGTAGGAAATGGACTCGTCGACCTGAGTTCAAATCCTGGACGAAAACACAGTTCACATAGCGCTAATACACTTGAGAAAGGTATGAATCCAACTACTCTCCCTCCAGCTATGGGTAAATAGTAGGGCAGACTGGGCTCTTTAATCTTGGTCGGGCAACCAGTATAGGAGCAGGAAAACTCTGATTTTAAACCTCTTAAATCTCCGCTAGGTATGGTCACATCTAGATTAGGCTCAGTCATACTTAGTGATATATTTATATCTAAATTTAAAATTAAATTAAATAGAATAATCAATAAGTAATGGTTTAACATGAAAGGACTAGAATAGAATAATATCACTCAAATGGCAGAAATAGCCTATATAAAAAAAATCTAAAATAACATTACATAAATGATAGAAATACATTATTTTAAATCTAGGATAACGTTACTCAAATAACCTATTTAAAAAAATCTAACTGAAATCTAGTGGAGGCACATGGTGTAATTTTTCCGTCA
>CM042153.1:7733505-7736005 GCA_023376005.1 Doryteuthis pealeii | reverse complement strand
AATAAGTCAACATGAATTATCATTAATATATTCATATCCGTGGGCATGAGAGGCGCCTTCGTGCAACGGCTATCGTCGCTGGAAATGGGATCGGTGACCAGAGTTCACTAATTTCCAAAGGAAATGCACGCATAGCTCTGTTCTCTCTCTCAAATATAGGTAAATAGTAGGGCAGACTTTTTTTTGCTTTGGATAGGCAACTAGTCTAAGAGAAGGAAACATTGGCAGGTAGATAGAGATACGAAGAAACTGATATAGATAGATACATAGATATGAGCAGACTTAGAAAGATAGATAGATAGATAGATATATAGATAGATATGAACAGACTGAGATAGATAGATAGATAGATAGATAGATAGATAGATATGAACAGACTGAGATAGATAGATAGATAGATAGATAGATAGAAGAAACTGAGTTAGATAGATAGATAGATATGAACAGACTGATAGATAGATAGATAGATAGATAGATAGATAGAAGAAACTGAGTTAGATAGATAGATAAATAGAAATGAACATACTGATATGGATAGACGGATGGATTGATAGATAGATCGATTGATAGATATATAGATAGATAGATAGATATAAACAGATAGATAGATAGATAGATAGATAGATAGATAGATATGAACAGACTTATACAGATAGATATGAACAGACTGAGATAGATAGATAGATAGATAGAATTCTTGGAAATAACAAATAATTTTTTTTCACCTCCAATAATATCCGTGAATTAGAACATTGCTTTGTCGTAAATTGCCCTCCCTTATGTTTTTGAATCATTCCATCATAATACCTATTTTGATTAATCTTTTACAGAAACAATTTCCAGTCAAATAAATGTGTTACAATGTACAAATGTTTGGTTTGTTGGTTGGTTGGTTGGTTGGTTGGTTGGTTGGATTTTACGGCATGTCAACCGGTGTTGGCTTATTTTATACAAAAGAAGTTTTGTTTTATTCATTCCTGATGGATATTCAAAATTGTCTAACTCATTTTAAACATATTTTTTAAAACTAATTTTCTATTCAAACCATAGATATGACTCTAACAGCTACTACCACTCCGTGTCAAAATGGATCTAGGATTAATGGTGATGAAGGGATACTCCACACTCCCCAGAGCTCCAGAATAGGAACTTCACCATTAGATGCAGTTTAACGTCATGCCTAGGACACTAATACCCTTAACCACCGCCTTCTAGCACATATATGATAATAAGTGTTGGGTCAATAGTATCGGTAAAATCAAAAAGGTGCTAGGGCTTGACGTGACCAGCCGATTGATCAGGGAGTGTCTCCAACTACTGGGTAAATAGAAAAATGAGTTTGCAAAAATGTGTTAAAACATTTAGTTAAAAAAGTTGAATACCGCTGAATAAAACAAACGTTTCCGGCATCAAATGACCCATTTGGTTGCCATGCCGTAAAATCCAAACAATAAACTTAACCACTCAAATCCAAGTTGTGCTACTCCTGCTCTGGGTTAAAATGTTAGAAATAATTTTCATGTGTATCAAAAACTGGTAGAAATAATTTGTATGTTAGGTTTTTCATTAACTTCCTGTGTATCAAAAAAACTGGTAGAAATAATTTGTATGTTAGGTTTTTCATTAACTTCATGTGTATCAAAAAAACTGGTAGAAATAATTTGTATGTTAGGTTTTTCATTAACTTCCTGTGTATCAAAAAACTGGTAGAAATAATTTGTATGTTAGGTTTTTCATTAACTTCATGTGTATCAATAAACGAATTTCTTGTTAGATTAAAAACATTAAAATTTGTAAAATTCTCAAAGTTATTTTTTAAAACCATTTTCTCCATTGTAGCAGACACCAAACCAATTGTTCCCAAACTGGGTGATGTCAAAAAGGATGTCGAAGAAGTAACTACAACAGCTGCTCCTGTCAAACAGACCCCTCATCCGGAACCAATGAAGCACTACGACATTGAAGTTCATGCCACAGATGAGATGCTCAAAGTGAAGATCAACAGGGATTTGTGCAATAAAGAGGAATATTTGCAGTTCAAAGAGAAATTACTGCACTTCCATTGTGACCGATTCCAGGAACCAGACTGTAACCAGGATACAAAGGAATGTAAGTAAACTCTTTTATTCTTTTATGCCATGTTTTTTTTAAAGTTTTTTTTTTAGTCTTTCATTGTTGTATATTGTACAAACGGAAATAGGAATTTCCGGTAAAATTAAACAAAGAAAAGATGAAAAAAATGACAAAGGACTTTTTTCCCGGTAAAAGCGAAAAGAAAGTTAAAAAACGGAAGAGAGGGTTTCCGGTCAAGCAGGGAGAAGATAAAGAAATATATAACAAATGTCCGTTATCAGATCAAAAGATAAAGATGCGGAGGCGTATCTATCAATATAAAGGCGAGAAGATTCAAGCGGATACACAGAGACGCCAGTCAGCAGCCAAAAAGGACACTTCATGTCCCCCGTCAGCAAACACCCCTCAGGCACTCATTGTAAGCTTT
>CM042153.1:7716005-7731005 GCA_023376005.1 Doryteuthis pealeii | reverse complement strand
GATCCACTGGGAATAATGCAAAAAAATTAATTTTGATCATACAACAAAATGGTATATGCATAAACCAGAAACTGTTCTTGAGAACGAAACACATAAAATTCTCTGGGACTTTGAAATAAAAACGGATCACCTTATCCCAGCAAGAAGACCAGACCTAGTGTTGATAAACAAAAAAAGAAAGAACTAGTCAACTGGTGGATTTTGCAGTGCCAGCAGATCACAGGGTGAAGCTAAAGGGAAATGAAAAAATGGACAAATATCTGGACCTTGCCAGAGAAGTGAAAAAGTTATGGAATATGAAAGTGAAAGTGATACCAATTGTAGTTGGTGCACTTGGAACAGTCCCAAAAGGATTGGAAAAGGGTCTGGAAAGTTTGGAAATCAGAGGAAGGATTGAAAACATTCAGAACACTGCACTGCTGCAATCAGCCAGAATACTCAGAAGAGTCCTGGAGACCGGAGGAGACTTGCTGTCACTCAGACTCCAGTGAAAGGCCGTCAGCTAATGCTGATGTGAAAACTCAAAAGGAGTAAATAATAATAATAGCGCTAGTAGTAGAGTTAATGGTCTACCATGGTTTCAAACAAATGATTTCATCAGGATCCTACCCTATGTTTACTAAAGTCGATGTAATTCCTTAGTTATATATATATATATATATAACTAATAGGAAAGTCAAAATTTCCTCTCCGACCCAAACAACTACGGGAGTGAATGAGCTCTGATGATGATTTTTGTAAAATCGAAATATTGATCAGTATCAGCTATGATTATATTATAAATTGTTTTCTTCTTAACAGCATTGTGTGGTGTTTTCATTCCACCTTTTCTTACTCATATTGTCGGATTCATTTCCTTTCTTTTAACTTATATATATATATATATATATATATATATATATATATATATATATATATACCCATATATATATATATATATATACCCATATATATATATATATATAATATATATATACCCATATATATATATATATATATATATATATATATATATATATATATATATATATATATATATATATATATATAAAGAGAGAAAGAGAGAGAGGGAGGGGGTATAAATTAGTGTTATTGCTCTTTAAAAATGTCATTTCTCTAAATTTCTTGTGAACTTAATGTCCCCATAAATAATTTCGGGTTAATATACAATAAGTGTTTAAGGAAGAGAGAACCATAATTAAATTTACAAATCAATTTATTCATAACAAGCACCGAGACAGAAAAACAAGATAATTGGATGGTTCAAAATTTCTTGGCACCTGTGCAATATTCAATGATTAACAATCAATAATATATACTTTTTGCCTGATAATGAACAAGTATCAGTAGATGTGGATATACCAATATTTCCAATATGTATATACATAGAAAATATATATATATATATATATATATATATATATATATATATATATATATATATATATTATATATATATATAAGGATTAATATGTATACAGGGTAATCCAAAAATAGAGTTTATTTTGAAAGTCAGGCCCTGATTTTTTGGATCACCCTGTACATACATACATACATACACACACACACACACACACACACACAATATATATATATATATATAATATATGTATATGTATATAGGGTGACAAAAAAAAAGGGCTAACTTTCAAAAAATAGTCTGTTTTTGGAGGGTTACCATATATAGAAGGATTGATATATATATATATATATATATATATATATATATATATATATATATATATAAAATACAAATAGATTAAAAAAATAGATAAAAATTAAATAAATAAATGAATAAAATAATAGATTTATACGGTGTTCCGTCTGTTGTCTTTTTCTTTTATTGGTTAGTTTAGTCTATGCTAATTCATTTGTGCGTGGGAGGTAGGTTTGTATAAATGTTAGTTTGCTCCAAATCTCTTTAGTCGGATCTTAGCCCTGAAGAGCACTAAGCGAAACTTTTAGTAGGTTTATCTGAATCATTAGTTTTATCTTTATTATATATATATATATATATATCAGTGTATATGGTTGGCATTATTATACTTGAAGAAGCGGTAGTAATCCAACGTACAGTGTTATTAGAAGAGTGCTCAATATCTATGATAGAGCATTAATAGATAAATGAATAAATAAATAAATGTTTTAGTTTATATTTATTTTCATTGGAACAATTTTGTTATCATTGGTTTCTTGCTGTGTAGCAGTCATCAGGCAACGAAAGTTTTTTGAAAATTATGCAAATGATATAAATATGGTCAAATGTGTGCGTTTGGTTAACTGTATTCGCGTGTCACTTTTTTTTTTGTTTACGTGTTTGTGTGTGTAATGTCGGATGCGCCTGTTTCATGTGCCAACATCCGCACACGTACGATCAGAACAGAAGGATTGACGTTGGTTGATGTTGAGTCCACCTATGCTTCTTTATCAATGAATTTAGTTGTATATTAATATATTGTTCTTGTGAATGTTTTTACTGATATTCAGGTGTTTCTTCTCGAACTCGGAAAAACCTCGAAGAAAAGGTTCCCCAGTTTGAAGAGTAGGTTCCCGAGTTCGACAAGAAACACCTGAAGAAGGCCGGTGGGCATATCAGCGGAAACGTTGTGTATATAACAATAAAGATGATGACAATTGTCCGAATAATACAAATGATACAGACATACTCTTGTATCAAGAAAGGGTGAATGAGTAAGACTCATACTGACACTTTGCTTTGTATCCTACTATATCAAAAATTATCCGCACTTGTGTTGTATGGAAACTGAGCCCATCGTGGATTATTTGATTGGCAGAACTAATGACTAATCTGCAAAGAACAAGCTACCTCATCGAGGATAACTCACCGGTTCGCCAATATCATCTCTCGAGCTTACTCAATCTTCTCATTGATGGTGGAGGTTGACGGGTGTCCTGACCCCCCCCCACACACACACACACTAGTCCGGCCACTTTTGAACTTCTCTATCCACTCACACACTTTTACACGGTACTCTTCTCATATTGTGCTAAAGGCCCCCGATGATTTTCAGCTTCTGAACCTGCGGGCGGCTTGTCTGCTCGCTCGGCCTATAACCACGAGCGTCGATCCCAGGGGGCCATCCCCCCAGGTAACACATTCCCCCTCGATTTAAGGGGGAAGGGCTGGGTTTATTGCCCAGTGTCTGAGGCGCCCCCCAGAATACGAAGATATATGAAGGCAATCCCTTCAATAGGGTTAGCAAGGCAGATAGCTGGAGTGCAAGCTGGCATAAGGTGACCTAACTTACTAACCTAAAAGTATTGGAGAACATTTTTAGGAAATAACTTTTAATTAACTAATTAGCAACTATAGCAATTCTTAAGTATCGATTATGATTTTTTATTGATTGGAAAATAATGAAAATTTTCATGGAGAAACCAATCAGAAATTGATTCCAGTTCTTAAAAAAATACCCAAAAAACTAAAAAAACATCAAAAGGAAATAATAAATTAAAAAATGATAATTCTTTCTTTCTTTTTGGTTTTTACGGAATGTCAACCATTGTTAGGTTATTTTATACCCAAGGTGTTTTATTCTATTCATTCTTGATAGGTATTGAAAATTCTTCTTTTGAACTCAGTTTTTAAACATATTTTTTTGTTAACTCGTTTTTTTTCTATTAAACCCAGAGATGGGACCCTAATAGGTACTACCACTCCGATTCAGGGTGGACTTGGGAGTAATGGCGATGAATGGGTACTCCACACTGCCCAGTGCTCCAGGATTGGTTCTTCCCCATTAGATGAAGTTTAACGTCATATCTAAGACACAATGATAATTCTGACACTATCAAAAAGTTTTGTTCCATGACATTTTATCAGATTTTGTTTTAGCTTTTACACTCATTATTTTCCAAAGTCATGTCAGCTGGTACAGTAGAAAACATCGACAGTACCTCAGCAGAGGGGTAGAATCTCTCCAATTGTTGGCCGTGAGTGGGGACTCGTGATGCTTATGGATGGAATCCTGGTAGCTGAGCAGTCCGTACCACACACTACTTTGGCCTTTTACTTAGGCTAGACAGCCGATCGGAGAGACTCCACTCTTTCAGTCTGTTTAAAATTTGAGGTTTGAAAAAAGGAGACGGTTTGAAATATGACGTCAAACATTCCCTTTTACGGTGTCAGTATGGGACTTTGTAAGTGTGTGTATCGAAAAGAAAGCATTGTGCATTTTTTAGGTACTGAATAACAAGGACTACCACTCGCTTTTCTCGTTATTCTGTGATAAAAATTTCTTATTACCTTCAATATATCAACAAATGCCCTGAAGATGATCTAATTGATAGATCGAGACACTGCAGCGTCGGCCAATAAACTCACCACTTAACTCATTTAAACCTGTGTTTTTTTTATTCTTTCTTAATATACTACAAAACAGCAGTTGTACGGTCACTAACCTACCATCTCTTATACTAATACGAGCAAGATATACAGTGCACTGCTGGAGAAGCAAAGAAAAACTATGAGAAAGTTATTTGTTCCATGTGTGATCGCGCATCCGTTCCGAAATACAACCCCTCTCGTCGCGGGGAAAGTGGAGCACCCCTTCATCACCATTGCTCCCTGGTCCATTCTGACCCGCAGTGGTAGTACCTGTTAGGGTCCCATCTATGGGTTAAATAGAAAAACGTATTTATAAAAGAAATGTATTATCCATTAAGAATTGATTTATTTCAAAACTTTATCGACATTAAATGACCCACTGAGGTTGATATGCCGTAAAACAAAACAAACCAAACCAAACCCTCTCGTCGCTGTTTTTTTTAGTATCATTTGTATTATCTGGACTATTGTCCTCATCTTTATTGTAATCTGTACAACGTTTCGGCCGATGGGTCCTCCGGCCCTTTCAGGGCATTTCTTGTCGGAAGCTGGGGTAGAGGCGTTAAGCTGTGTTAATTATTATTCTATGTTACTGCTGTCCCTGACCAGGATTGAACCTGCAGTCTAGAGATAACTGTCACTTAGAACTGTCTTAACCTAACTCCTTTATCCACTATGCCATGTGTCCAATTATTTTTAACATATACAAAAGCATGTCTTAAACCTGAATATGTAACCCGAGGGAGACGAAATTCTCCTATTTGTTGACTCTTACATATGGACAGTCCAGTGTATGTCACCCAACAAAAACTTATATTATCTACGGACAATAGAGGGAGTTACCAAGACTGAGAGCGGATAGGGACCGATGGCAAGTAAGAGTCAAAGGTGTCTGTGCTGTCGGCACTCCTTGGCGACGATGAATTCTTGACAAATATATTTGACAAACTAACGTAAAATTTCGGTTAATTTATAAAGCAGAAAAACGCCGACTGATTTTTTTTTTAAATATACTTTTTTGAGATCAATAATTAGTTAATTATTAACTATGACCATTACAAGAATCAATAATTTTTTCTTCTTATTTTTTTATTGATCTGCAAGCAGAGAAAATGTGTCTGTATAAATCAATCAGAAAGTGAGTTCAACTCCCGAGTCTAGCACTAGCGAAAAGGAGATAAACTCCCTCACTGTACAGCTGATACTGACAATAGGTCACGTTAATAATTAACTAATTACCGAGTATAAACTATTTTTCATTGATCAGATCACCCAAACAAACTTACATTCTATACGGACAATAAACGGGTTTACCAAGAGTGAGAGCGGATAGGGACCGATGGCAAGTAAGAGTCAAAGGAATCTGTGCGGTCGGCACTCCTTAGTGACGAGGAATTCTTGACAAATATACAATTGTGTCAAAAAACTATCGAGATTTGTTGTACTTTTGACACACCTTGTATTCTGAAAAAAAAAAAAGTTCCATTAATTCTTTTTTTTTTTTCAGAATAAAAGTTGTGTTAAAAAGTACCAATTTTAAAGTTGCATTTACCAAGATAGAAATGAAGAATAAATGGAATTTTTTTTTCCAGAATACAAGGTATATCAAAAAGTACAATAAAATCTCGAAACTTTTTTGACACACCTTGTATTTAACGAACTAACCGAAAACTTCTGTTAATTTAACAAAATTAAACGTTAGAAAGCAGAAAAACGCCGAGACTTCTTTGAGGTAACCAATAATTAGTTAATTATTAACTATGACTTTTACAAGAATCAATAATTATTTCTAATTGATCAGAAAAAAATGTACCTTTCTAAATTAATCAAAAAGCAATTTCCAGTTTTTTACAAAAATATTAAACTGCGAAACATTAAAATATTTAAGGAAGAGAAATTATGAGACACAGAGAAACTAATTTTTGATAATATTCAAAGGTTTTCCGATAGAACAATTCACGTATCAAGGTAGTAATATCACATCCACCGAAATCAATGATAACGCACGCATAGGGAAGGCATGGTCTGCTATAAACAGATTATCGCCCATATAGAAATCCGATCTCACTGACAAGATAAAGGGACAATTCTTCCAAGCTGTAGTTGTATCATTGCTACTATATGACTGTACCACCTGGACCCGCCAAGAGATTAGGCTAGATGGTAGCTGCACAAGAATTCTACGTGCGATCCTAAAAAAAACATTGAAGCAGAGCCCCACAGGAAAACAGCTGTACGTTCACTTGCCCCCTATAACACAAACCAAATGGTTAAAGTCATGGGAAATGGACTCATCGCCTCGAGTTCAAATCCTGGATGTGGTAATTGCATTTCACTTTGCGCTAATACCCTTGGGAAAGGTATGAATCCTACTCTCCCTCCAGTTATGGATAAATAGTAGGGCAAACTGGGCTCTTTAACCTTGGTTAGGCAACCGGTCTAGGAGAAGGAAAACTCTGAATTCAAACCTGTTGAACTCCGCTTAAGAAATTGACCTTGTGTCACATCCTGCTCGTGCGGAGGGGAGGGTAAATATATATAACACAAACCATCCGAGTGAAACGAAAAAGACATACTGAGCACTGATGAAGAAGCAAAGACGAAATCATAAGCGACGTTCTCCTGTGGAAGCCAGCACATGGGAACACGTGCGGACCTCCTAGCAAAGACCTTTTCAGACTGGGGAGTCTTCTCTTCGATGTTATTATGGTCCTTGACCAGGATTGAACCTGCAGCCTAGAGATGATTGCCACTTGGAACTTTATTAACTCAACCCTTATATCCATTGCGCCATTTTGAAGGTTTCCGAGTTCGACAAGAAACACCTGAAGAAGGTCAGAAGGCACACCAACCGAAATGTTGTGTGAATAACAATAAAGATATGAATGTGTTAAGAGGATCAATGTGTGGTATCTGTTACAGTCAATTGAAGAGTATGCGTTATAGCTAAGTCAACGTCGTGCGAATAAACTGGCCTTTCAGGAGATAATCCAACTACAGCGTGAACTGTCCTTTTCAGGACAAAATCCAACTACAGTGTGGACTGTCCTTTTCAGGACAAAATCCAACTACAATGTGGACTGTCCTTTTCAGGACAAAATCCAACTACACTGTGAACTGCCGTTTTCAGAACAAAATCCAACTACACTGTGAACTGCGTTTTCAAGACAAAATCCAACTACACTGTGAACTGTCCTTTTCAGGACAAATCCAACTACAATGTGGACTGTCCTTTTCAGGACAAAATCCAACTACACTGGGAACTGTCTTTTTCAGGACAAAATCCAACTACAGTGTAGACTGTCCTTTTCAGGACAAAATTCAACTACACTATGAACTGCCGTTTTCAGGAAAAATCCAAAACGTTATGTAGATAGATAACAATAAAGATGAAATAATCGAAATAATTCAAATTATCAAACCTCATCGAAAAAAAATTCAGAAAAAATAATTTTTTTTTTCTTTAATTTCCCGCACAAACAAACATATCTCTCTTTTTCTTTTTTCTTTTTTTCTTTTTCTTCTTTCTTTTCTTTTTTTTTTTTTTTTTTTTTCATTATCTCAGAGGTCTAATTTCTTTCTGGGAGTTAATAAAATGCTGCAGAGGGACAAATTTAATAGTGGCCTCCGATCGATAATAATGAATGTTGCATGTTGGTTGGAATGCTGGAGAGAGAGAGAGAGAGAGAGAGAGATAATGGCGGTGGGGAAAAAATGGAAATTGGTTACGTCATGAAATCAATAAGTTATATTCGCCAAGAAATAACTCTCTTCCGAGTTCACAATAATGTTTGTTATTAGATAGAGGGAGGGAGGGGTGAAAGAAAAAAGATTCTCAGTGAAACAGGAAGTTAGATTGCGGAATAGATAAGAACAATACAAAAAATATATATTTATATATCACGGCCTAAATCTTTATCGGCGTACACACGTATCTTTGTATCTATCACTTTATATATATATATTATATATATAATATGTATGTATGTATATATATATATATGTGGTGTGTGTGTGTGTGTGTGTGTGTGTAAATGTGTATGTATGTGTGTGAATATGTATATGTATCTATATGAGTAAGTATGTGTGTGCGAATGTGTATATATGTATATATATATATATAAAGTGTATATATATATATGTATATATATATATGTTGTGTGTGTGTGTGTGCATAAATGTGTATATATATTGTGTGTGTATGGAAATGTGTAAATATATACGTGTGTATGTGTACATAATTAGATATATACTTGTGTGTGTGTAAATGTGTAAATATATACTTGGGATATATATGTATGTGTATATATATGTATAATGTATATACATATGTATATGTGTTATATATATGCCTTCGTGTATATTATATTGTGTGTGTGTGCGTGTTATATATGCATATGTGCATTGATATACATATATATATATTATATATATATATATATATAATAGAAGAGAGAGAGAGAGAGAGAGAGAGAGAAGGGGGAGAAAGTGAATGGAAAGCCTATAAATTAAACTAACGTAATGGAAAGAAACTGTTAAAAAAATTAAATTTACTCATTATTAAAAGGAGTGGATGATGAAACATGATAAAATGAAAATAAATGCGATGTGTCATCAGGGGAAGAAAATAATCACTTCAATATGATTATAATCACTTTAATTAATATATATATATATATATATATATATAATATATATATATATATATATATATATATATATATATAGTATATATAAAAACCTGTGCATATATTTCTACAAGTCGCAGTGAGATGTGCAGGCCTGACTGGCTGTAAGCGCGCCAGATGTGAGTCTACATACGGCATGATTCATGACCCACTTAACGTCACCGCCTTGCTGATTGAACAGCAACGTGCCTCGGCGAGGGTTGGATGAAGGAGCTGCCCTTAGTTAACACTGTTTCACCTAGCCATTTGGGATTTATCTAGAAAAGGTAACCTAAACAAATGCCGATCACCTATCAAGCTTGCCAGAGACGCAGCGCTTCGACGGATGTCCATATTAGCTTGGGCGAAAACACAACACAAACAAGGCTAAGAATAGCCACCTGGAATGTTCTCGACACTTCTGAGAGATTGGGAAAACCCTAAACTATGTACTGGTATTGCGATAGGGGAACATCTCGATATGAGGCCGACATCAATGCCCTTGCGGAAGTCAGTTTCAGCTATAAGAACCAATTGACAGAAGGGGGTGGGCTTGATATCACATCCTCGTGGAAGGACAGGCCGATGGTAAGCTGTAAGAAGTTTGGGGTAAGGTAAACCCTCCACCCTGAAGCGACACATGACGGACGCCATGGAGGCATTTCCTACATTAAAGTCTGACCTGTGTGGCAGGGCTGTATGTCGAGGGTTTCATATGGTGTGACAGGGTACATAACTCGAGCAGAGGCTCCGCCATGTATGGCTTAAGGCCTGTGTTAAGAATTAATAAAAGGTGAATTCACAAAACTATATGGCTCGAGTTTGTAGATTTTGTCCGTTGTATCCGAAGTCCTATGAGAGGTTAGACTCTCTCTCCCCCCCTCTCTCTCTCTCTCTCTCTCATATATATATATTATATATTATATATATATATACGTTAATGTATGAGTAGTGCTTAAACAATCGTTTCAACAGACATACGTAGTACCAACTGATATTAATCGAAAACTCGATTAATCAGCGGATGTAACCTGACGATTCAGATAATGAAACTCGAGTAGGTTACTTTATATCCATTTCTTAAATAAATAATAAATATATATATATATATATAGTGTCCGAGTACCGCTTTTTGTCGTGGCATCAAAATTTCAGTAAAAAGAATTGCGAGAAAATTCCATGGGCCAACCACGGTTTTGATCATTATGATCTCATCAGGACCTTGTCTTTCATTTACTAAATTACATTCTGCTATTAATACATATTTGTTCTTTTTATATATAATATATATATATATATATATATATATATTAAAGTGATTAAATGTGAAGAGGTTGGAGCTACTACAATGCTAAATAATCTTCTTGCCTTCTTCTGTGATTTAATAAATCGAGTCATTTTTCTGCAGTTATGTTTTTTTTATTTTACATTTTCTATTGCTGTGTTCTTAATCTATCCCTTTGTTTATTTCCCTGGTCTTATCCTGAAATGTTAATTTTAATTTGTAAATCGTCTTGGAAAAATAGCGGATTAATTATCTTCCCTTGCATCAAGGGGCAAATCAACGTACTACCGTAGATAAGCACCTAATTTTGACTCCCTTTTTAGAATCATTTGTATATAGACTATCACAGCATCGAAACGCTTATCCTCCCTCTCGTAGAACCAAGATGGATTTCAACATATATTTCTGGCTGCAACTCCATTAAGTTTGCAACTCTTGTATTTTTGAATATATTGTTTGTACTTTCATATTGTTTGTTGAGTCTTCTACATCCGAATTCGAACGCCTATCTGTTAATGTGGGAAAATATATGGTGCTTAGCAAAACAGATCATAATCGAGTTATTTTTCTGTCTGTAATCCTGTTTTGCATTTTTCTTTTACAGTTTGTATTGCCGTGTCCAGACCAAGTTATTTATTTATTTATTCTCTGATCTCATCTTTGTATTGCTACACCTGTAAGTTAATTACTATTCCAAATGATTGCTAGTGTATCCGCTTAGAGTTCAAAAGTATATTCCTAATTATATTTTAGAGACCGGCTCAATCTATGTCTGCAATTACCGATTGATTCACTCTCTTATTTATATACAATTTTCCGATCTGAGAATCTAATTATTACGAATTTTACGTGTAGGTTTAAGAAAAATTGAACATTTATAAACCTGCAGACGTGAGATTCTTTCAAATATGTAACAAGACATGATCATCAAATAATCCCTTCTAATATTAATATATATATATATATATATATATATTATATATATACTAGCAAATATATGCACCCTCCGGGTGCAAGTATTTAAGTTAAATGTAGTAAATATTAGATTAAATCAGAAAGGCTAATGAAACTAATTAAGAATTCAGATAAAAGATTTTAAACGGAGGGGGTATAATCAGAAAATAGAACAACTGAAACTTACTCTTTCTACTTCCTCCGTTTTTCAATGCTAAATTTTCCTAATTTAACTATTTAGTTAAATAGGAAGTAAAGAATAAATACTGTTATTTCTTCTTGGTAATGAATTTCTTTTAGGATTTATTGAAGAGATTTTTACTCATATTCATTAAGAAAAACCAAACAATCAGAAATCAATAATACCAAGCACATTCTTATTAAAATCAATTTTTTAATATCAATATGCAAATTACTTTACGTTTACACTGAAAACTGGTATTTTGTTGTATATATAAATACATTACATGTTTATAGTATTTAGGTAAGGCCAACAGTATTAATAATGTCAAACAGTTTTATATATTAATTGAGGTTTAAATAGAAATAGAATCATGGAGAATGTGACGTAAATAACTAAGGGAATTGTGACTTGAGTAGTAATATAGTTTCGGTTACAGACAGAAAAAACACACAATCTCCATTATAATAAGATATATATATATATATATATATATATATATATAGGTAGAGCGTCCGACTAGGAACCACAAGGTTCCAGGTTAGATGCAGCCCACGCCACTCAGCGTATGGGTAGCACAGGGCCCCGCCTCAGATGCCAGACAATCTCCTTGGTCTAACACTAGAGAAATTGGGATAGTCTCCCTAGCTGTCTGGTTGAATTGACTTTAGGCCACCCGACGACTTTACTTATATATATATATATATATATATATGAAATGGTGTTGATTTTTCCGTAAAATAGTTTGATGCATATTATGCAATCTTCCTGATTTAAAAACCTTCTCTTCTATCTTAGCATTGAGCACCTGCATATGCTAAAATTTTCACGTTCATTCATTAACGAATGCTGTTTATTAAGCCTACGCTGCCAGTGTTTCGGTCTGTTTCGATAAACCTTCATCGGGGCTTTCGTTTGGTTTAAGGACAAATAAATAAACAATCGCCCTGATGAAGTCTATCGAAACAGACCGAAACACTGCAGCGTAGGCTTAATAAACATCATTCGTTAATGAAACTTGTGTTTTTTCAATGATGGTACAATATACCGAAATGCTTAAGTATTAACACATAAAATTGTTTCCCCTAATCATAACATCCTGTGTTTGTTATATTAAAAAAAAAAATCTTCTCATATATATATGCTTTTGAGGCCTCCAGTTTTGTAAGGTGGTGCAGCCATATAGTAGCATTGATACGACTACAGCTTGGAAGAATTGTCGCTTTATCTTGTCAGTGAGATCGGATTTCTATATGGGCGATAATCTACCGGTCGTTACTTTTGACAAAGCACCGGTCGAAAGGGCCTTAAGTTTCCATTTTCACTTTCAAAAATAAAATTTTGCTGATCAATAAGTATGTCGTTATTTTTCAAAATCTTATACAAGTTCATCTGTACCAAAAATTTGTGTGTGGTGTGTGTGTTATATATATATATATTACACTGCTTTGATCTCAGATGAAGATGAACAATATTTGATTACTTAGCATATAGATAAGAAGTGGTAGTATTTTATGTTATTTTACCATTATAATTTAATGAAAGATTCCAGGCTAAACTATGATACACATTCATTTTACTACGACATTCTAAATAAAAAAAGAACAAATTGCATACGTCAGCTAAATAGCACTTAAAGGAATTACGAGTGGAATTAAAGATAATTAACTGTAATTAAGATTAAATTAAATGTATCACATTGATGCCTTGATATCAATTTGAAATTCTTTCAATTGTTTGTTTTCTATTTCATGAATATATTCATTAAGAACTGTTCTCCAAGAAGAAAGAAAGACAAAAACAGAAGACAATAAGGCCAAGATGAGAGAGAGAGAGAGAGAGAGAAGAGAGAGAAGTGTGTGTGTGTGTGAGGATAGGGAGAGAGAGAGAGAGTGTGTGTGTGTGTGTGAGAGAGAGAGAAAGAGAGAGAGAAGAGAGAAGTGTTGTGGGGGGGAGAGAGAGATAGGAGAGAGAGTGTGTGTGAGAGAGAGAGAGAGAAAGAAAGAAGAGAGTGTGTGAGAGAGAGAGAGTGAGAAAGAGAGAGAGAGTGTGTGTTGAGAGAGAGAGAGAAAGACGAGTGTGTCTGTGTGTGAGAGAGAGAGAGAGGAAAGAGAGAGAGAGAAAGATAGAGTGTGTGTGTGTGTGTGAGAGAGAGAGAGAGAGAGAGAGAGAGAGAGAGAGGGGGGAGGGAAAATTGAAAAAGGGGTGTAAAAGAAGAAAAAAATAGAAATGCTGAAGGGGAGAAGAGGGTTAGCTCAGTCGGTAGAGCGTTCGGCTAGAAACTACAAGGTTCCTAGTTCATTACAGCCTTCGCCAACTCAGCGTATGAGTAGCAGAGGGATTATTTAAGATTAAATAATTCTTGTTGTTTGTTTATGTTCATATTATCATTCTAGAAGACCAGTTTAGCTCAGTCAGTAGAACATCCGACTAGGAGCCACAAGGTTCCGGTTCGATACTGCCTCGCCAACTCAGCTTATAATCAGCGCAGAGATCTGTGTGGTAAAGTGTGGAGCTGATGTAGGTGTGGCGCCTCCACCTCAGACACAATAACAATCGCCCTGTCTAGTGCTAGTGAAAAGGGGATAGACTCACTTGCTGATAGGCTGCTACCCATTAAGGCCACCCCTCTCTCTATTATATTAATACATGTTTTTTCTAATCTTCTGTCCGTTATCATCCTGCAACACCCTCTGGTTGAAAATAAGACCGTCCAAATCGTCCAGATATAATGCAAAAATCTAAATGAAGATTTTCTGGTGTTACTTATCGCCGAATTCTTATTTTTTATGAGTGTCGTCACCTCAGCTAATAATGGACCATTCCGTTTTTATCATAAGGAAAGAAAGGACATGCTACACAAAAATATAATGAGGAATAAAGAAAATATATATATATACTATATATATATATATATATATATATATGGAGGTGCGTGGAGTCGTAGCAAATGGACTCGTTCAAATCCTGGACGAGGCTGTTTGCATTTCGCAGAGCGCTAGTTATGAATCCTACTTCTCTCCCTCCAACTATGGGTAAATAATAGGGTAGACTGAGCTCTTTAACTTTGGTTAGGTAACAGTCTAGGAGAAGAAAACTCTGAATTCAAACCTCTTAAACGCCGCTTTAGAAATTGTTTCTGTGCCACATCCTGCTCATGCGGAGGGATTGGATATTGTTGTTAGCACCTTCCGTAAACTAAGGACGATGGTATAGTGTCCATAAATAATGAATAAATAAATTATCTGCATCTGGCAGGAATGGCTGTGCAGGCTTATACCTAAGTGATAGTCTTTGCTGCACAGACTGCACACAAACTGTGATGCTTTCTGAGGTTGCTGTTTTCTTTTCCTCTTTCTGGATCTCTTTGATGTCTAGGCTACTCTCCTTTCGCCTCACTCCTCTTCGTGCCTTGCTTAACGTTAGGCACCGATGTCGCTCGATTTTCTGCATCCACCTCCCATTTATATATATATATGGTGATTGCCGCTTCTTGACAGAATAAGGCCATTTCTACAAGTAGTTCAGTTGTGAGCACGCAGATGGCCCACGGATCCAGACTGCC
>CM042153.1:7701840-7715995 GCA_023376005.1 Doryteuthis pealeii | reverse complement strand
GTCGACTTAAATGTAGGAAATGCCTCCCATGGCGTCCGTCATGTGTCGCTTCAGGGATGGAGGGGTTACCTTACCCCAACTTCTTACAGCTTACCCGGCCATGTCCTTCCACGAGATGTGTTACTCAAAGCCCACCGGTCTGTCAATTGTTCTTATAGCTGAAACTGACTTCCGCAAGCGGCATTATGTCGGCCTCATATCGAGAGTTCCCCTATCGCAATACCAGTACATAGTTAGGGTTCCCAATCTCTCAGAAGGTGTCGAGACATTCAGCTATTCTTAGCCTGTTTTGTGTTGTGTTCGCCCAGCTAATATGACATCGTCGAAGCGCTGGTCTTCTGGCAAGCTTGAAGGTGAATCGGCATGTTTAGGTTACCTTTCTAGATAAATTCCCAAAATGGGCTAGGTGAACAGTGTTAACTTAAAAAAAGGGGCAAAAAGGGCTCCTTCATCCAAACCCTCGCCGAGGCACGTGATGTTCAATCAGCAGGCGAGGTGACGTAAGTCATGAAATCGCCGTATGTAGACTCACATCTGCGCGCTTACAGCCAGTCAGGCCTGCCACATTCACTGGACTTATGTAGAAATATATGCACAGGTTATATATATACATATATAATATAATATATATATATATATATATTATATATATATAATATATATATATATATTATTAAATGATTATAACTCATATTGAGTGATTATTTTCTTCCCTGATGACACATCGGCATCTTATTTTCCATATTCATGTTTCATCATCCACTCTTTTAATATGAGTAAATTTAATTTTTAACAGTTCTTTCCATTACGTTAGTAATTTATAGGCTTTCCAATGCATTCATTCTGTCTCACTTTCTCCCCTCTCTCTCTCTCTCTCCTCTCTCTCTCTTATATTATAATATATATATACTATATATATATATGTATATCTTATAAATGAATATGCATATATATACACGCACACACACACATATATATACACGGAATGCATATTATAACACAATAATACATATGGATTATACCATATAATATATATACACATACATATATACCCAAGTATATATTTACACTTTACACACACACAAGTATCATAATCTAATTATGATACACAACACACGTATATTTACACATTCCATACACAACATAATATACACATTATGCACACACACCACACACACATATAATAATATACATAATATATATACATATACTATATATATATACATAATACAACATTACTCGCACACACATCTACTCATATAGATACATATACATATTCAACACACATACATACCACATACCACACACACACACACACACACACAACACATATCATATATATATACCATCATACATATATATTACTATATATATATATATAAAGTGACTAGATACAAAGATACGTGTGATACGCGATAAAAAGATTTAGGCCGTGATATATTAAAAATATTTTTGTATTGGTTCTTATCTATTCCGCAATCTAACTTCCGTTTTCATGAGAATTCTTTTTCTCTTCACCCCTCCCTCCCTCTATCTAATAACAACATATTGTGAAACTCGGGAGAGTTATTTCTTGGCGAAAAACTTATTGATTTACATGACGTAACCAATTGCCATTTTCCCCCACCCCATTGATCCTCTCTCTCTCTCTCTCTCTCTCCAGGCATCTCAACCAACATGCCAAACATTCATTATTATCGATCGAGGCCACTATTTTAAATTTGTCCCTCTGCACATTATTAATCCCAGGAAAGAAATTAAGACCTCTGAGATAATCGAAAAAAAAAAAAAAAAGAAAAGAAAGAAAGAAGAAAAAGAAAAAAGGAAAAAGAAAAAAAGAGAGATATTGTTCGTTTGTGCGGAATTAAAGAACAAAAAAATTATTTTTCTGAATTTTTTCGATGAGGTTTGATAATTTGAATTATTCGATTATCATCTTATTGTTATCTATTCTACAAACGTTTGATTTTCCTGAAAACGGCAGTTCATAGATGTAGTTAAAAAATTGTCCTGAAAAGGGACATCTACACTGTAGTTGGATTGTCCTGAAAAGGACAGTTCCCAGTGTAGTTGCGATTTTGTCCTGAAAAAGGACAGTCCACATTTAGTGGATTTTGCCTGAAAAGGACAGTTCACAGTGTAGTTGGATTTTGTCTGAAAACAGCAGTTCACAGTGTAGTTGGATTTTGTCCTGAAAAACGGCAGTTCACAGTGTAGTGGATTTTTGTCCTGAAAAGGACAAGTCACATTGTTAGTTGATTTTGTTCCTGAAAAGGACAGTCCACACTGTAGTTGGATTTTGTCCTGAAAAAGGACAGTTCACGGCTGTAGGTTGGATTATCTCCTGAAGGCCAGTTTATTCGCACGACGTGACTTAGCTTATAACGCTACTCTCAATTGACTGCTAACAGATACCACACATTGATCCTCTTAACACATTCATATCTTTATTGTTATTCAACAACATTTCGGTTGGTGTGCCTTCGACCTCTTCAGGTGTGTTCTGTTCCGAACTCGGAAAACCTTCAAAATAGGCGCAATGGATATTAAGGGTTATTAATAAAGTTCAAGTGGCATATCATCTCTTAGGCTGCATGTTCAATCTGCGTCAAGGCACCATAATAACATCGAGAGAAGAACTCCCCAGTCTGAAAAGGTCTTTGCTAGGAGGTCCGCACGTTGTTTCCCATGTGTGCTTCCACAGGAGAACGTCGCTAATGATCTTTCGTCTTGCTTCTTCATCAGTGCTCAGTATGTCTTTTTCGTTTCACCTCGGATGGTTTGTGTTATATATAATTTACCCTCACCTCCGCACGAGCAGGATGTGGACACAAGGTCAATTCTAAGCGGAGTTCAACAGTTTGAATTCAGAGTTTCTTCTCCTAGACCGACGTTGCCTAACCAAGCTAAAGAGCCGTTTGCCCTACTATTATCCATAACGAGGAGAGTAGGATTCATACCTCCCAATGGGGTATTAGCGCAAGTGAATGCAATTACCACATCCGGATTTGAACTCGCAGGCGATGATCCAATTTCCCATGACTTTAACCATTGGTTTGTGTTATAGGGCAAGGAACGTACAGCTGTTTTCCTGTGGCTCTGCTTCAATGTTTTTTTAGGATCGCCACGTAGAATTCCTTGTGCAGTACCATCTAGCCCTTAACTCTTGCGGTCCAGGTGGTACAGTCATTAATAGTTAGCAATGATTACAACTACAGCTTGGAAGAAATTGTCCCTTTATTCTTGTCAGTGAGATCGGATTTCTATATGGGCCATAATCTGTTATATAGCAGACCATTGCCTTCCCTTATTGCGTGCGTTATCATTTGATTTCGCGTGGATGTGATATTACTACCTTGATACGTTGAATTGTTCTATCGGAAAAACCTTTGAATATTATCAAAAATTAGTTTCTCTGTGTCTCATAATTCTCTTCCTTAAATATTTTTAATGTTCGCAGTTAATATTTTGCTAAAAAACTGGAAATTGCTTTTTGATTAATTTAGAAAGTACATTTTTTTTCTGATCAATTAGGAAATAATAGTTAATATTAACTATGACTTTTACAAGAATCAATAATTATTTCTAATTGATCAGAAAAAAATGTACCTTTCTAAATTAATCAAAAAAGCAATTTCCAGTTTTTTACAAAAATATTAAACTGCGAAACATTAAAATATTTAAGGAAGAGAAATTATGAGACACAGAGAACTAATTTTTGATAATATTCAAAGGTTTTCCGATAGAACAATTCACGTATCAAGGTAGTAATATCACATCCACGAAATCAATGATAACGCACGCATAGGGAAGGCATGGTCTGCTATAAACAGATTATCGCCCATATAGAAATCCGATCTCACTGACAAGATAAAGGGACAATTCTTCCAAGCTGTAGTTGTATCATTGCTACTATATGACTGTACCACCTGGACCCGCCAAGAGATTAGGCTAGATGGTAGCTGCACAAGAATTCTACGTGCGATCCTAAAAAAACATTGAAGCAGAGCCCCACAGGAAAACAGCTGTACGTTCACTTGCCCCCTATAACACAAACCAAATGGTTAAAGTCATGGGAAATGGACTCATCGCCTCGAGTTCAAATCCTGATGTGGTAATTGCATTTCACTTTGCGCTAATACCCTTGGGAAAGGTATGAATCCTACTCTCCCTCCAGTTATGGATAAATAGTAGGGGGCTCTTTAACCTTGGTTAGGCAACCGGTCTAGGAGAAGGAAAACTCTGAATTCAAACCTGTTGAAACTCCGCTTAAGAAATTGACCTTGTGTCACATCCTTGCTCGTGCGGAGGGAGGGTAAATATATATACACAAACCATCCCGAGTGAAACGAAAAAGACATACTGAGCACTGATGAAGAAGCAAAGACGAAAATCATAAGCGACGTTCTCCTGTGGAAGCCAGCACATGGAACACGTGCGGACCTCCTAGCAAAGACCTTTTCAGACTGGGGAGTCTTCTCTTCGATGTTTATATGGTCCTTGACCAGGATTGAACCTGCAGCCTAGAGATGATTGCCACTTGGAACTTTATTAACTCAACCCTTATATCCATTGCGCCATGTGTCTAATTGAAGGTTTCCGAGTTCGACAAGAAACACCTGAAGAAGGTCAGAAGGCACACCAACCGAAATGTTGTGTGAATAACAATAAAGATATGAATGTGTTAAGAGGATCAATGTGTGGTATCTGTTACAGTCAATTGAAGAGTATGCGTTATAGCTAAGTCAACGTCGTGCGAATAAACTGGCCTTTCAGGAGAGAATCCAACTACAGCGTGAACTGTCCTTTTCAGGACAAAATCCAACTACAGTGTGGACTGTCCTTTTCAGGACAAAATCAACTACAATGTGGACTGTCCTTTTCAGGACAAAATCCAACTACACTGTGAACTGCCGTTTTCAGGACAAAATCCAACTACACTGTGAACTGCTGTTTTCAAGACAAAATCCAACTACACTGTGAACTGTCCTTTTCAGGACAAAATCCAACTACAATGTGGACTGTCCTTTTCAGGACAAAATCCAACTACACTGGGAACTGTCCTTTTCAGGACAAAATCCAACTACAGTGTAGACTGTCCTTTTCAGGACAAAATTCAACTACACTATGAACTGCCGTTTTCAGGAAAAATCCAAAACGTTATGTAGATAGATAACAATAAAGATGAATAATCGAAATAATTCAAATTATCAAACCTCATCTAAAAAAAATTCAGAAAAATAATTTTTTTTTCTTTAATTTCCGCACAAACAAACATATCTCTCTTTTTTCTTTTTCTTTTTCTTTTTTTCTTTCTTTTCTTTTTCTTTTTTTTTTTTTTTTCATTATCTCAGAGGTCTAATTTCTTTCTGGGAGTTAATAAAATGCTGCAGAGGGACAAATTTATAGTGGCCTCCGATCGATAATAATGAAATGTTGCATGTTGGTTGGAATGCTGGAGAGAGAGAGAGAGAGAGAGAGAGATAATGGCGGTGGGGAAAAAATGGAAATTGGTTACGTCATGAAATCAATAAGTTATATTCGCCAAGAAAATAACTCTCTTCCGAGTTCACAATAATGTTTGTTATTAGATAGAGAGGGAGGGGTGAAAGAAAAAAGATTCTCAGTGAAACAGGAAGTTAGATTGCGGAATAGATAAGAACAATACAAAAAATATATTATTTATATATCACGGCCTAAATCTTTATCGGCGTACACAGTATCTTTGTATCTATCACTTATATTATATATATTATATATAATGTATGTATGTATATATATATATATGTGTGTGGTGTGTGTGTGTGTGTGTAAATGTGTATGTATGTGTGTGAATATGTATATGTATCTATATGAGTAAGTATGTGTGTGCAATGTGTATATAGTATATATATATATATATGTATATATATATATATATATAATATATATGTGTGTGTGTGGTGTGTGCATAAATGTGTATATATATGTGTGTGTATGGAAATGTGTAAATATATACGTGTGTATGTGTAATAATTAGATATATACTTGTGTGTGTGTAAATGTGTAAATATATACTTGGGTATATATGTATGTGTTATATATATGTATATGTATATACATATGTATATGTGTATATATATGCATTCGTGTATATATATATGTGTGTGTGTGCGTGTATATATATGCATATGTGCATTTATAAGATATATACATATATATATATATATATATATAATATATATAGAGAGAGAGAGAGAAGAGAGAGAGAGAGAGAGGGGGGGGAGAAAGTGAGACAGATGAATGACAATTGGAAAGCCTATAAATTAAACTAACGTAATGGAAAGAACTGTTAAAAAAATTAAATTTACTCATTATTAAAAGGAGTGCGATGATGAAACATGATAAAATGAAAATAAATTGCGATGTTCATCAGGGAAGAAAATAATCACTTCAATATGATTATAATCACTTTATATATATATATATATATATATATATATATATATATATATATATATATATATATATATATATATATATATATAAAAACCCGTGCATATATTCTAACAAAGTCCAGTGAGATGTGCAGGCCTGACTGGCTGTAAGCGCGCAGATGTGGTCTACATACGGCATGATTCATGACCCACTTAACGTCACCGCCTGCTGATGAACAGCAACGTGCCTCGGCGAGGGTTTGGATGAAGGAGCTGCCCCTTAGTTAACACTGTTCACCTAGCCATTTGGGATTTATCTCTAGAAAAGTAAACCTAAACAAATGCCGATTCACCTATCAGCTTGCAGAGACAGCGCTTCGACGGATGTCCATATTAGCTGGGCGAAAACACAACACAAAACAAGGCTAAGAATAGCCACCTGGAATGTCTCGACACTTCCTGAGAGATTGGGAAAACCTAAACTATGTACTGGTATTGCGATAGGGGAACATCTCGATAGAGCCGACATCAATGCCCTTTGCGAATCAGTTCAGCTATAAGAACCAATGACAGAAGGGGGTGGGCTGATACACATCCTCGTGGAAGGACAGGCCATGGTAGCTGTAAGAAGTTTGGGGTAAGGTAAACCCTCCACCCTGAAGCGACACATGACGGACGCCATGGAGGCATTTCCTACATTTAAGTCTGACCTGTGTGGCAGGGCTGTATGTCGAGGGTTTCATATGTGTGACAGGGGTACATAAGGCAGTCTGGATCCGTGGGCCATCTGCGTGCTCACAACTGAACTACTTGTAGAAATGGCCTTATTCTGTCAAGAAGCGGCAATCACCATATATATATATAAATGGGAGGTGGATGCAGAAAATCGAGCGACATGGTGCCTTAACGTTAAGCAAGGCACGAAGAGGAGTGAGGCGAAAGGAGAGTAGCCTAGACATCAAAGAGACCCAGAAAGAGGAAAAGAAAACAGCAACCTCAGAAAGCATCACAGTTTGTGTGCAGTCTGTGCAGCAAAGACTATCACTTAGGTATAAGCCTGCACAGCCACTTGCTCAGATGCAGATAATTTATTTATTCATTTATTTATTGGACACTATACCATCGTCCTTAGTTTACGGAAAGGTGCTAACAACAATATCCAATCCCTCCGCATGAGCAGGATGTGGCACAAGAACAATTTCTAAAGCGGCGTTTAAGAGGTTTGAATTCAGAGTTTTCCTTCTCCTAGACTGGTTACCTAACCAAAGTTAAAGAGCTCAGTCTACCCTATTATTTACCCATAGTTGGAGGGAGAGAAGTAGGATTCATAACTAGCGCTCTGCGAAATGCAAACAGCCTCGTCCAGGATTTGAACGAGTCCATTTGCTACGACTCCACGCACCTTCATATATATATATATATATATATATATATATATATATTTTCTTTATTCCTCATTATATTTTTGTGTAGCATGTCCTTTCTTTCTTATGATAAAAACGGAATGGTCCATTATTTAGCTGAGGTGACGACACTCATAAAAAATAAGAATTCGGCGGATAAGTAACACCAGAAAATCTTCATTTAGATTTTTGCATTATATCTTGGACGATTTGGACGGTCTTATTTTCAACCAGAGGGGTTTGCAGGATGATAACGGACAGAAGATTTAGAAAAACATGTATTAATATATAAGTAAGTAAAGTCGTCGGGGTGGCCTTAAGTCGGTAGCAGCCTATCAGCAAGTGAGTCTATCCCCTTTTCACTAGCACTAGACCAAGGCGATTGTTATTGTGTCTGAGGTGGAGCGCCACACCTACCATCAGCTCCACACTTTACCACACAGATCTCTGCGCTGATTATAAGCTGAGTTGGCGAGGGACAGTATCGAACCCGGAACCTTGTGGCTCCTAGTCGGATGTTCTACTGACTGAGCTAAACTGGCTCTTCTAGAATGATAATAATGAACATAAACAAACAACAAAGAATTATTTAATCTTTAAATATCCCTCTGCTACTCATACGCTGAGTTGGCGAAGGCCTGTAATGAACTAGGAACCTTGTAGTTTCTAGCCGAACGCCTACGACTGAGCTAACCCTCTTTCTCCCCTTCATGCATTTCTAAAATTTTTCTTCTTTTACACCCCTTTTTCATTTTCCCCCCCCCTCTCTCTCTCTCTCTCTCTCTCTCTCTCTCTCTCACACACACACACACACTCTATCTCTTCCTCTCTCTTTCTCTCTCTCTCTCTCTCACACACAGACACACTCTGTCTTTCTCTCTCTCTCTCACACACACACTCTCTCTCTCTTTCTCACTCTCTCTCTCTCACACCACTCTCTCTTTCTTTCTCTCTCTCTCTCTCTCACACACACTCTCTCTCCCTATCTCTCTCTCTCCCCCCACACACACTCTCTCTTCTCTCTCTCTTTCTCTCTCTCTCACACACACACACACACACCTCTCTCTCTCTCTCCCTATCCCTCACACACACACACACTCTTCTCTCTCTCTCTCTCTCTCTCTTCTCTCTTCATCTTGGCCTTATTGTCTTTCTGTTTTGTCTTTCTTTCTTCTTGGAGAACAGTTCTTAATGAATATATTCATGAAATAGAAAACAAACAATTGAAAAGAATTTCAATTGATATCAAGGCATCAATGTGATACATTTAATTTAATCTTTAATTACAGTTAATTATCTTTAATTCCACTCGTAATTCCTTTAAGTTGCTATTTAGCTGACGTATGCAATTTGTTTCTTTTTTTATTTAGAATGTCGTAGTAAAACTGAATGTGTATCATAGTTTAGCCTGGAAATCTTTCATTAAATTATAATGGTAAAATAACATAAAATACTACCACTTCTTATCTATATGCTAAGTAATCAAATATTGTTCATCTTCATCTGAGATCAAAGCAGTGTAATATATATATATATTATACACACACACACACACACAAATTTTTGGTACAGATGAACTTGTATAAGATTTTGAAAAATAACGACATACTTTATTGATCAGCAAAATTTTATTTTTCGAAAGTGAAAATGGAAACTTAAGGGCCCTTTCGACCGGTGCTTTGTCAAAAGTAACGACCGGTAGATTATCGCCCATATAGAAATCCGATCTCACTGACAAGATAAAGCGACAATTCTTCCAAGCTGTAGTCGTATCAATGCTACTATATGGCTGCACCACCTTACAAAACTGGAGGCTCAAAAGCATATATATATGAGAAGAATTTTTTTTTAAATATAACAAACACAGGATGTTATGATTAGGGGAAACAATTTTATGTGTTAATACTTAAGCATTTCGGTATATTGTACCATCATGAAAAAACACAAGTTTCATTAACGAATGATGTTTATTAAGCCTACGCTGCAGTGTTTCGGTCTGTTTCGATAGACTTCATCAGGGCGATTGTTTATTTATTTTGTCCTTAAACCAACGAAAGCCCCGATGAAGGTTTATCGAAACAGACCGAAACACTGCAGCGTAGGCTTAATAAACAGCATTCGTTAATGAATGAACGTGAAAATTTTTAGCATATGCAGGTGCTCAATGCTAAGATAGAAGAGAAGGTTTTTAAATCAGGAAGATTGCATAATATGCATCAAACTATATTTACGGAAAAATCAACACCATTTCATATATATATATATATATATATATAAGTAAAGTCGTCGGGTGGCCTAAAGTCAATGTCAACCAGACAGCTAGGGAGACTATCCCAATTTCTCTAGTGTTAGACCAAGGAGATTGTCTGGGCATCTGAGGCGGGGGCCCCTGTGCTACCCATACGCTGAGTTGGCGTGGGCTGCTATCTAACCTGGAACCTTGTGGTTCCTAGTCGGACGCTCTACCTATATATATATATATATATATATATATATATATATCTTATTATAATGGAGATTGTGTGTTTTTCTGTCTGTAACCGAACATATTACTACTCAAGTCACAATTCCCTTAGTTATTACGTCACATTCTCCATGATTCTATTTCTATTTAAACCTCAATTAATAATAAAACTGTTTGACATTATTAATACTGTTGGCCTTACCTAAATACTAATAACATGTAATTGTATTTATATATACAACAAAATACCAGTTTTCAGTGTAAACGTAAAGCTAATTTGCATATTGATATTAAAAAAATTGATTTTAATAAGAATGTGCTTGGTATTATTGATTTCTGATTGTTGGTTTATCTTAATGAATATGAGTAAAAATCTCTTCAATAAATCCTAAAAGAAATTCATTAACAAGAAGAAATAACAGTAATTTTATTCTTTACTTCCTTTTAACTAAATAGTTAAATTAGGAAAATTTAGCATGAAAACGGAAGTGATGAAAGAGTAAGTTTCAGTTGTTCTATTTTCTGATTATACCCCCTCCGTTTCAAATCTTTTATCTGAATTCTTAATTAGTTTCATTAGCCTTTCTGATTTAATCTAATATTTTACTACATTTAAACTTAAATACTTGCACCCGGAGGGTGCATATATTGCTAGTATATATATATATATAATATATATATATATATATATTAGAAGGGATATTTGATGATCATGTCTTGTTACATATTTGAAAGAAATCTCACGTCTGCAGGTTTATAAATGTTCAATTTTTCTTAAACCTACACGTAAAATTCGTAATAATTAGATTCTCAGATCGGAAAATTGTATTAAATAAGAGAGTTGAATCAATCGGTAATTGCAGACATAGATTGAGCCGGTCTCTAAAATATAATTAGGAATATACTTTTGAACTCTAAGCGGATACACTAGCAATCATTTGGAATAGTAATTAACTTACAGGTGTAGCAATACAAAGATGAGATCAGAGAATAAATAAATAAATAACTTGGTCTGGACACGGCAATACAAACTGTAAAAGAAAAAATGCAAAACAGGATTACAGACAGAAAAAATAACTCGATTATGATCTGTTTTGCTAAGCACCATATATTTTCCCACATTAACAGATAGGCGTTCGAATTCGGATGTAGAAGACTCAACAAACAATATGAAAGTACAAACATATATTCAAAAAATACAAGAGTTGCAAACTTAATGGAGTTGCAGCCAGAAATATATGTTGAAATCCATCTTGGTTCTACGAGAGGGAGGATAAGACGTTTCGATGCTGTGATAGTCTATATTACAAATGATTCTAAAAAGGGAGTCAAAATTAGGTGCTTATCTACGGTAGTACGTTGATTTGCCCCTTGATGCCAAGGGAAGATAATTAATCCGCTATTTTTCCAAGACGATTTACAAATTAAAATTAACATTTCAGGATAAGACCAGGGAAATAAACAAAGGGATAGATTAAGAACACAGCAATAGAAAATGTAAAATAAAAAAAAACATAACTGCAGAAAAATGACTCGATTTATAAATCACAGAAGAAGGCAAGAAGATTATTTAGCATTGTAGTAGCTCCAACCTCTTCACATATTAATCACTTTAATAATATATATATATATATATATATATATATATATATAAAAGAACAAATATGTATTAATAGCAGCAATGTAATTTAGTAAAATGAAAGACAAGGTCCTGATGAGATCATAATGATCAAAACCGTGGTTGGCCCATGAATTTTCTCGCAATTCTTTTTACTGAAATTTTGATGCCACGACAAAAAGCGGTACTCGGACACTATATATATATATATATATTTATTTATTTATTTAAGAAATGGATATAAAGTAACCTACTCGAGTTTCATTATCTGAATCGTCAGGGTTACATCCGCTGAATTAATCGAGTTTTCGATTAATATCAGTTGGTACTACGTATGTCTGTTGAAACGATTGTTTAAGCCACTACTCATACATTAACGTATATATATATATATATATATATATATATATAGAGAGAGAGAGAGAGAGAGGGGGGGGAGAGAGAGTCTAACCTCTCATAGGACTTCGGATACAACGGACAAAATCTACAAACTCGAGGCATATAGTTTTGTGAATTCACCTTTTATTAATTCTTAACACCAGGCCTTAAGCCATACATGGCGGAGCCTCTGCTCGGTACACCCTCACATTATGTGTTGCAGCAACAGACTGGTTAACTAATTCTTCTTTTACTATCAATTCCCAACGTTTTCTAGCAGCCGGAAGTTGGAAGTCAGAAGTCAAATTTAGGTTATTAAATGCCACTAAATTTAACGGCCTCAACAACACCTGAATTCAAATCTATTTAAACACTAACCGTTCCGAAACGACGGTACGCCCATCAAAATATAACAGAAATAGTGTTGGTTAAATGCAAAATGGGCAATATTATTTGATAATTTTATTTTTCAGTGATAATTCTTTTATAACTCAGCAAACTTTTATAACTCAACAAACTTTCTAGACAGGAACGTAAAAATAGGAATGAAGTATATAAAAGAAAATTTGGTGTGTTAGTGTGACTATACTAAAAAGGAATGAAGGTGTTATAATAGAATTAATATTTAGTTAGAGAAGTACCTACTTGAGAAAGTCCTCTTAGTTGTGAATTAGATATGAAAGCTTGTGTCTTTATGTTACATACTGTGTAATGGATAGTATACATACTTAGTGTCTCACTGCGTCTGTTAAAAATGGATACCCCAGAGCGACAAACTTTATGTCTAGTCACTATAAGAGCCTCGGTGAAAGCCATTACACCACCCATTAAGCCCACTCTCTGCCTCTGTGTCTCTCTCTATGTCTATATCTCTATAATATATATATATATATATATATATATATATATATATATATATATATATATATATATATATATGAAAATGGAAAAGGAATTGAATCCGACAATATGAGGAAAAATGAGTAAAGAAAAGCAATGTAGATGGATAAAATGAATTTAATCGATATCACATTAATTGATATCACTTACACATGTGTTTCGGTCAGTTTATGTGTGTGAAAATATATTTTTGGAAATCGATTTTCGAATATTTCCAAAAATCTCTGTTGTTTTTTCCCAACGAATTTTTTCATTCAAAATAAATGTTCACTCTGATGAAGGTCGATTCTTCTATGTGTGCAAAATATTTTCACACACATAAACTGACCGAAACACATGTGTAAGTGATATTGATTAATGTGATATCGATTTCATTCATTTTATCCATCTACATTGCTTTTCTTTACTCATTTTTCTTCATATATATGTACGACTTCAATTAAGCACATATTCTCCCAAAAATTGTCGGCTAAAAAAAGCCATATCATAAACACAACGCGTGTGTATTTACTTCTCATACTGTCGTGTACAAGAAGTCACTATAAGAGGAATAGGAACCTACTTGTAAACAAAACGAAAAATCTAAGGAAGCCCGGTTAGTGTAGGGGTTATGATACTCGCCTGTCAGCTTGACAGTCGGGTTTCGAATCACGCACAAGGCGGTCTTTCTATCTATAGCTCTGCTGATGAAGTCTAATAGGCCGAAATGTACATACAGAGATTAATTTTTCTCGATTTGTTTAGCCTTACATTTAAATAAGTATGCCCGCCTAATTAATTCATTATTTATTAATTAACTTTCAAAATTAGGTACGACTTCAATTAAGCACATATTCTCCCAAAAATTGTCGGCTAAAAAAAGCCATATTATAAACACACCGCGTGTGTATTTACTTCTCATATATATATATATATATATATATATATATATATATATATATATTACCAACACCTCGACACGAGCAGGATGTGACAC
>CM042153.1:7691840-7696840 GCA_023376005.1 Doryteuthis pealeii | reverse complement strand
TTCCTTTTTCGAACACATCCAAATTCTCTGTATTCTTACCGTTTTAATTTCAAATATAAAATATCTTGCCCTTGTGAAACCGCTTTTCTGTATACTTAGAAAAAAAAATTATTATTACTTTATTTAATTTTGTATTTAAAATAATAATAAATAGAATACAATGTGTACAAGGACAATCTCTCGGTCGAAACACGTGTCGGCACTCCAATAAATAATTTTTATCCATTCAAGATTTTCTCCTCTCTCTCTCTCTCTCTCTCTCTCTCTCTCTCTATAATATATATATATATATATATATAATATATATTATATATATATATATATATCAGTAAAGTATAATGCTATTCGTAACACGTAAATATTGCCTAGTGAATAAATTAAATCAGCTAAAATATAGTGTAGTAAAATTGATCTTCTCCACCCACCTCAACAACACTTCTGAAATTGCAGAAGCAAAAATAAATGCGTCTTATAAGGGCAGATGTTTAGCAAAAAATGGAAAGTTTGGTAGCAGCACACGAGGATATATATATATAGAGAGAGAGGGACAGACAGACAGACAGACAGACATAGAAAGAAAGAGAGAGAGGATGAATAGACTGAGATAGATAGGTTGACAGATAGATAGATTATGAACACTCTAGATTAGAGTGAATGATAGATAGATAGATAGATAGATAGATTATGAATACATTAGATTAGAGAGAATGATTGATATAAAGATAGATATATAGATAGACTTAGATAAGTTAAGTAAGCTTGCTTATATAAATTGTTATCTGATTCTTTCACGATTTCTTTGTGATTGCAATATTCACATACGTGTAAAAAGGTTCATTTTTTTTCTTTAAATCAAGGCAAAGGTATATTCTAGCAAAAGTCTATTAAATGTATCTCACAAAAACGATTCAGAAAGTCTATGTAATATACATGCGACTGTGTTTAGCCTTCTCTGGCATTTATTTTTTCATCGAATATCCAACAGGTGTGCGGAAAAATGAAGATTTAATCTTTATATATTTTCTTATACAGTGGTACCTTAACTTATTAGTTTAATTCATTCAGGAGAAGAAAAAAAAACACATTACTGCGCCATAAACTCTGATCAAAACTCCATCTGCAGCTGCTGGGGCGATGCCTCCCTGTCCCTCATTAGCCTTGTGCTCCGATTTTGTGACCATTTATGACTGTAGGTTAAAGCAGTTTTACAGTGGAGATTCCTTGTGGCATAAAGTTTGATCCTTTCTTGAAGTAGAAAGATGTAGTATCAGTTTTAATCCTTATGGCTGTACGTTAAAGCAGCTTTACAGTGGAGATCCCTTGTGGCATAAAGTTTTAACCTTTCTTGAAGTAGAAAGATGTAGTATCAGTTTTAATCCTTAGGGCTGTAGGTGAAAGCAGTTTTACAGTGGAAATCCCTTGTGGTATAAAGTTTGATCCTTTCTTGTAGTAGAAAGATGTAGTACCAGTTTTAATCCTTAGGACTGTAGGTGAAAGCAATTTTACAGTGGAGATCCCTTGTGGTATAAAGTTTGATCCTTTCTTGTAGTAAAAAGATGTAGTATCAGTTTTAATCCTTAGGACAGTAGGTGAAAGCAGTTTTACAGTGGAAATCCCTTGTGGTATAAAGTTTGATCCTTTCTTGAAGTAGAAAGATGTAGTATCAGTGTTAATCCTTAGGGTTGTAGGTGAAAGCAGTTTTACAGTGGAAATCCCTTGTGGTATAAAGTTTGATCCTTTTTGTAGTGTAGAGTTTTAATCCTTAGGGAGTAGGTGAAAATACAGTGAGATAGTTTTGATCCTTTCTGAAGTAGAAAGATGTAGTATACAGTTTTAATCCTTAGGACTGTAGGTGAAAGCAGTTTACAGTGGAGATCCCTGTGGCATAAAGTTTGATCTTTTCTTGAAGTAGAAAGATGTAGTATCAGTTTTAATCCTTAGGGCTGTAGGTGAAAGTAGTTTTTACAGTGGACTCCCTTGTGGCATAAAGTTTGATCCCTTTCTTTGTAGTAGAAAGATGTAGTATCAGTTTTAATCCTTAGGGTTGTAGGTGAAAGCAGTTTTACAGTGGAGATCCCTTGTGGTATAAAGTTTGATCTTTTCTTGAAGTAGAAAGATGTAGTATCAGTTTAATCCTTAGGGTTGTAGGTGAAAGCAGTTTTACAGTGGAGATCCCTTTGTGGTATAAAGTTTGATCCTTTCTTGAAGTAGAAAGATGTAGTATCAGTTTTAATCCTTAGGACTGTAGGTGAAAGCAGTTTTACAGTGGAGATCCCTTGTGGCATAAAGTTTGATCTTTTCTTGAAGTAGAAAGATGTAGTATCAGTTTTAATCCTTAGGGCTTTAGGTGAAAGTAGTTTTACAGTGGAGCTCCCTTGTGGCATAAAGTTTGATCCTTTCTTGTAGTAGAAAGATGTAGTATCAGTTTTAATCCTTAGGACAGTAGGTGAAAGCAGTTTTACAGTGGAGATCCCTTGTGGTATAAAGTTTGATCCTTTCTTGAAGTAGAAAAATGTAGTATCAGTTTTAATCCTTGTCAGCTGATATGTGTTATAGTTATTTACTAAGCGTAGCTTAGATGCGGCACAAGGCCAAAATTATGGGGCGCCTAGTGAGAATCATACTCACTAACAATGGTATGCTAATCTAGCTTGCTAACCATTACACCACGTAAAAATATGTACGCCATCGGAATGTTACAAAATCATCGATATTTACGTCATTAGAAAACAGCTGATATTTGAAAATTCCAATATCAAATTTAACTTAATGATCACGTAGACAATGACAAAAGAAAATTATAAAAAGGTCCATAGAGCTGAAAAACTTCAGTGAGAGCTTACGCTCTTCCCAAACTCGACAGAGTTGGAGCGGATGCTCCTAACTCGACAGAGTGGGAGCGGATGCTTCCCTAACTCGACATAATGGAGAGAGGACGCTGCCCGGAGACATAAAATATGACTCAACAGGTCCGTCTATTTTTTCGTTTCATATTTTTCTCTCTCCTACTCAATACGATACAAGTTTTAATCACAGACATTGTTTTATCAAAACTGCTACAGCGTTGACATATCCAATCGCACAAATATAAACAAACTTACGCTCTCAGCAAACACAACTACCAACAGACGCATCAATGAAAGAACAATTGACTAGCACTGTATGAATTGTAATGTTTTGTATATAAAGTTGTTTATTGTATAAATTTTATCTTCTTCTTTTGTTTTCTACGGAAACTTCATTTCCGTAGTCTTATACATTTAAATTGTGGGGATCAAAACGCGGATCTTCTTCAACATCTCAAACACCAAACAAATTCGGTCCCTACAAAGTCTTGAACGAGGCTGTTTGCATTTCACATTCGGTCCCTAGAGAATTGAAAAAGCTGTGGAATATGAGAGAGAAAGTGATACCAATTGTAATTGATGCACTTGGGAAAAAGACTAGAGGATCTGGAAATCAGAGGAAGAATTGAGACCATCTAGACTACTGCATTGCTGCAATCGGCTAGAATACTCAGAAGAGTTCTGGAGACCTGAGGAGACTTGTTGTTACTCAGACTCCAATGAAATCACCCAAAAGTAGTGAAAATAATAACAACAGCAACAACAACAATAATAGCCAAGAGAGACACGTATAAGACCTGGTGATATACTAATTTCTAATGAAAGGAATTTGTAACCTAAAAAAAAAAGAAAAGATAAAAAGAGAGCCGAAGAGAAAGAAAGAGAGAAAAAAGAGAAATTGAAAGAGCGAGAGAGAGAGAGAGAGAGCGTAAGAGAGCGAGAGAGAGAGAGATAGTAAAGAAATATGTTTTTAGTATCTCTGTTTTTGTAATATGGGAAGGTCTCTTTGTCTAAAAATAAGTAGTAAGGTCTACGAAGTGGTCAATTGTTAGTATCAACCGAAAAGCATAGGAGTCTATCTCCTTTCCGCTTTCACTACACATGGGAGATTGCATTTTGCTGAAGTGGGGTGCCACACCTACTGTCAACTTTCATATGCTTTAACGCACAGATCAGATTACTTTAGCTGTGCTACACTTTTGCTGAGTTGGCTAGGACCAAAATTGAACCCGGAACCTAGCGATTCCTTTGCAAATGCTAAACCGGGCCTATTTTTTTGCCCAAGCCAAGTAAATCCAGCAAATAAATTCATATGAAAGTAGAAGAAGAACAATTGGAACTAATTTGCCCGCGGCTCCATTTGCTGGAGAGAAGAAAAAAATTGCGTTACCAAACAATTATTGATTTGTTTTCTCTTCAAATTGGCCTCATCGCCACAATTATCGGGAAGAGATTCCTGGCTCTACTGACAGACCCAACAGGTTCATTAATGAAGTCAAAAGTGTTTAATCTTCATAAAATTCCAACAGACAGAACGGAGAACCAGTTCCATTTCAATCACCCATACCCCAACCTCTCAAAGAAAAAAAAACTTTCAACCCAGGAAAAAAGTGCATCTTTCATAGCGGAGTCTCCAATTTCTTCTCAATCATGTCTTCACTACATGCTTTAATAATTTGGTTCTCAGAGATTTTTATCAAACTGTTTTTACATTCATTTCCTTTCCTTTCGCCATGTTGATTTCCGAATGTCTTTTCGGGCATGCACTAACTGCATGGTAGTTTTTCGCGGTTTTTTTTTTGTTTTTCGCGTTTTTTTGTTTGTTTTTTTACATTCTTCTCTCCTTAACTTAGACTTTATAATCCTCATCTTTTATATTTTTTTTTAAAGACTGGACAAAAAATAGGAGAGAAAAGAGAGAGTGGGAGAAAGAGCAGAGAGAGAGACAAACAGACAAAGAGAGAAAGAGAGAGAGAGAGAACGAGAGAGAGAGGATAAAAAGAAGGGAAGAAAAAGTAAGAAACGGGAGGAAGAAACACAGAACAAAAAAAAGAGAGTGAAAAGGGGGGGAAGATAAAGAAGAGGGGGAAGAGATAGAGAGAGAGAAGGGAAAAAGAAGGGAAGAGTAAGAGAAGTATGAAATGAAAAGAAAGA
>CM042153.1:7669340-7686840 GCA_023376005.1 Doryteuthis pealeii | reverse complement strand
TCTCTCCATCCCTTTCTCTCTCTCTCCCTTTCTCTTTCTTACACACAAACACACTCTCTCTGTTACTCTGTCTATCTCTGTCTGTCTATTTGTCGCTCTCTCTCTCTTCTCTTTCTCATCCTTTCTCTCACTCCTCTCTCTCTTTTCTCCTCTCTCTCTCTCTCTCTCCTCTCTCTCTCTCTCTCTCTCTCTCTCTCTCTTACACACATACAAACTCTGTCTGTCTCTCTCTCTCTCTGTCTCTCTACTTGTCTGTCTGTCTATCTCTCTCTCACATACACACACACACACACTCACTCACTTTTACTTAGCTATCTCCTCTAAGCCCAAATCAAACCGTGTTTTTCTCATAGATCTCATATTCTCTCTCTCTCTCTCTCTCTCTCTCTCTCTCTCTCTCTCTCTCATAACTTGTACATACTTAGCTGTCTCTTTCTTTCCTGCAATCAAACAGAATGTTTCTATATTCTCATAGATCTCATTCTCTTTTCTTTTCCTCTCTCTCTCTCTCTCTCTCTCTCCTCTCTCTCTCTCTCTCTCTCTCTCCTCTTATCTTCCCTCAGTTTTTTCTCTTCATTCTTTACTCTCTTTCTTTCCCTTTTTAATTCATTTTCTTTCTCTTTCTTTTTTTTGTTATTTTCATTCCTTTTCTCTTTCATTCACTCCTCTCTTTTTCTTTCCTTTCTTTTTTTTCTCTAACTTTTTTTCCTCGCTAAATAAAACCTTTTTTTTCTTTTCATTCATATCTCTCTCTTCTCTTTCTCTCTCTCTCTCTCTCTCTCTCTCTCTCTCTCTCTCTCTCTCTCTCTCTCTCTCTCTCCATATCTTTCTACTCTCATACCAAAAAGGCTTTCGACAATCTATACTTGCACCTTTCTTCACCCACTCATGTCACTCAATTAATCTCTTTCCTTTATCCCAGACCCCTACACCCTACAGAGCCACGGACCCCCGGACCCCCCCCCCTCCTTCACCCCTAAAATGTTTTTCCTGCTCATTTCTCATTTGCGATGGATCATTAATCTGGCTTGATCTGAATCAATACCAACTTCCCGCCATTTTTTTCCCCAGCTATAAAAAAAATCTCCATTTATTTCCTTGTTTTAATTTGTATAGCCCTGCCCCACATCCCACATCCAACGCCCTCGCAGAACACCAACAATCTACAACCCACCCCATCACCCCTATTGACGCACAACTTTTCTGAACCTATCCACTTTGGCAGGTGATCATCAAAAACATCTTTTATTTATGTACTTATTTATTGGTAGTAGTAGCAGGAGGGGTGGTGGGTGACGACACTGCTTTGGTCAGTCACCATACACTACAATAGCTGGCCTGTATTTTTTTCTTTCCTTTCCTGGGTAGTAGTGTGCGACTACTCTTTTCTGCTATAATAAAATCAATTCTGACCATGGAAACCCATTTCTGCGTTGGAAAAAACCAATAACGACTGCAGGGCAAGTTTAAAACTATACAGCAGCATCGTCATGACAACGGGTACAGTACTCGACAAACAACTGTACATACCAATCAGAAAATGTGTTTCCCCAACACTAAAACTGACCAATCAGATCAAAGAGATATTCTAGGATATGAGTTACGAAACGCTCAGATTGACCAATTAGAAAAAAGATAGAAATAATAACACTGTTGTTCGTTCTCAGAATTTATTTGTTTTAAATATTCAAATAAATTTGTTATGATCTAATCATTTTACGGAGTGACTCAGCATTACTGGGATCCGATTTTAATATAACATTATTTTTGGATGTGACTCTGCTCTTTTCGGAATTAAGCGGGGGGGATAGATCATAAGGTTTGAAAATTTTTCAGATATAGTTATTTACTAAGCTTAGTTGTGTCAGATGGCCAGAAGTATGGAGGCACCCAATGAGAATCGAACTCATTAACAATGGTCTGCGAATCTAACTTGCTAAGCATTACACCACATGAGGTGCTTGAAAATCGCGGGTATAATTATTTACTAAGCTTAGCTTTAGAATGTGTCAGAAATCCGGAAGTATAGGGCATGCAATGAGAATCGAACTCATTAACAATGTTCTGCGAACCTAACTTGCTAACCATTACACCACGTGAGGTGGCCAATTTTTTTTCAGATATATGTTTACAGGACCGTAGCAGCGATAAATGTTTGGGTTTTTGGGGGGGGGTTCTGTTTGTTTGTTTTTTGTTTTTCTTTTTTGGTAAGGGAGGGTGGGGGCGAAGAAAATTTCGAATTTGGCCTTAAGTTATCAAAGGATGCCAGAATGGTTAGCGGCGAGTACATTTAAAATTGCCAGTAACTTGTTTTTTGTTTTTTTTCTTTCTACTATTTCTTTCTTTATTACTTTTTGTTAAAATAAAACCCTTGTAAAAATATTTAGAAATTCGGGGGACCAGCGGCTACAGGTCCTGATTTATAATATTACCCAAATAAAATAAAAAAATAAGGGTAAATTTATGTTTCTATTTTCTCAATTACCTTTTAAAAGCAAAAGTTTGAAATTAATAATAAGACTATGTATCTATTTATGTTTTATTTTCTAAGAAAATATTAAGTCGCTGTTATGTAATTCACAATGTCATCTTAAAATCTTTTTATGTTTTTTTTTAAAATTGATCGCTTTTGAAAACCGTCCGCCTGAAGTTGTGCCAAAAAGGGTGTTTCTCATCTTATATAATATATATATATAATATATATATAATATATATATATATATATTATATATATAATATTTGCAAATAAATATCTTTTAAAAAACAATTAAATAGAACTTACATTGCTTTTATTGTACAGTATTTGAGAGTGTAATATTATTTTGAAACTAACTGAGTTACTCAATTATAGCTAGGCTTGCTTTGGTTACTTTGGTTTATCTGATGCCAAAATATATACACGCACACCACACACACACACACACATAATATATATATATATATATATAATATATATAACTATATATATAATATATAATATATATATATATATATATTATATATATAGTATATATATATATATATATATATATGGGTCAGCAAAAAGTTAATTACGTTGAGCAAGATACTTTCATGAATGTGACCTAATGGGGTTTATTTTTCAACATAGTCGCCATTTTGGTCCGGTCATCAAAACAGCAGATAGGGATGTGCCCATTACGAACTTCAGTCCACCTTCCTCTTTCTCCTCTCTCTTTCTCTCATATATATTCGCATCAATTCTCCTCCTTCCAGCCTCCACATCCATTCATATACTTTTAAAAAAACTGGAACACATCACTCCTGATGATGGCACTTCGAAGTGCCAAAAGTACTCGCGGATATGAACTTCGGTGGACTAATCCACGAATTCCATCCAAATATTTTTTAAAAGTTGGCCAGAAAGCTTGAAAAGATCATCAATAAAATCGTTTTTAACACGGAGACACTTGTTTTTGTTTAATTCTACATTATAAAAAATTGAAAGATATGCCTGCCAAATCACACACACACACACACACCATAACTCGATCGCCGAGATTTTAAGTATGACGGCGAACACCAGTGCGTGTCCATTTCTACGATGATAACCATTTATTTTTAAGAAAACTACACAAAAATGTGAATATGAACGTACATCCTTCATCATATTCAAACCATACCGACATGTTAATGAAGTATTTAGTTGAAACAGGTGTACGATGATTCTACGTTGCGCACGTTATTTTGCTGAGTTCGCTGTTCATGATTATTTCACATAATTATTGGAATTTTATACGATATAACCGCCATTGTAATTGCCTTCAAGCAAAAATATAAATGATATATATATTGGATGTGTAGATGTATTGATATCTTATAGAAAAACCCAGGCACCATAACTGTAGATTAAATTTAACGCTAATGCAAATATAACTTATGCCAGGTCCACCCTCCACAAATAAAGAGAAAATAATATATTATATTTTGAATTAGTTAATTTTAAGTAGAGAAAACAGGTTTCTGAGATCGTTCATATATATTTTCTTCCTTTTTTATATATATGGGTATATATATGGTGTGTGTTTGTACTTGAAAGAAAATTATTAAATTAAAAAATTATAATAGAATAAAATAATAAAATAAATAAAGGTAAATAGCAACATTATGGAAAGAGAATAAACTACTAATTAAATGAAATCTAAATGAACTGGGTTGCTGGCCCATCTTAGTTGGAATCTGGAAAATAGATTGATTAAACAGGAAATTCCTACAAATATGACAAGTGGGTCAGAATATTCTTTATACTCTACAGCTGAGCGACACAGCGACAATATTAAAAAAATCTGTTTTAAATGCCTTAAAATAATAGAAGAATTCATCATTCGCATCTGATGAGCTGGGGAGAATTAGGACACTTTTGTCTAACCTCCCCGAAATAGACTATTAACGCAAAATCTCTAAGTCTTTGTTATTTCTTTAGTTGTATATATATATATTATATATATATATATATAATATATATAATCCAAAATGTGACATTAGTAAGAACTTCAACAACACATTGGGATTCTTGCTCAACGCCTTGATGCATTGCTATTTAGCATGAAACCTGGTCGCTGTTTATAATGAACATTGATCTGTGAAAACTTTGTAAAATAAATAATATTAGCTCTTACAATTTGTGATTGAGCACTGTATTTTCTTTGTTTCATTTCACAAAAAAAAAAATTGTTTTTACATACACCCTTATATATATATATATATATATATATATATATATATAACTGAGTGTTTGTCTGCAGCCATATTTTGATGTCATTTTGTAACTGAGTATGTTGAACTCATCCTTCGAATTATTATTCTAATCTGAAATCTATACTAAAACTTTTGGTTTTTTCTTTCTTTTTCTCTTTCCATGCGGCGTCACTCTTGACAACAAAATAGTCAAGCAGTTACCTGGCAACCCTGCATGTTTCAGGTTACTATGACAACGACCTGGACCAACTTTCTTGGAAAGAAGTCGAACTTTGGCGCATTGAAAAAAAAAGAGAATTTTGAGAAACTCATTAGAGAAATGCACCCTCCTGAATAGATTAAACTATGGAGGATTCTGGGGATAAGGATTGGCAAGATTTCTTTTCAAGGAAATTTGTCTGTCAGCCTTCAGATACGTATTATATTTCAATATATATATATATATATATATATATATATTGGAGATTTTACTTTTTTTTTTTAAACAAATTGAAAAAATTTTAGAAAAAACAATTAGAAAAAAACTTTTTTTTTTAAAAACAAATTTACATTTTGGGCGAAAAGGTTTGTCTTCTTATTATTTCTTACTTAGTATTGCAGCACTTTTTACTTATTAGCTTTCGTTTCCTGTCGGTTTTGTATATATATATATATATATATACTATATTAATATTATATATAACTAATTATATTAAATTGTTTTTTTTCTTTGGCAAATATTGTACAATAGATTTATTTTTGGTTGGTACGATTATCTTGGTCTTTTCTTTTTTCAAAATTTTTTTCTCCCCGGGTGATTGTTTGGTTAGTATATTTTTACAATCTTTGCTGGGTTTTTTCTCACCACGAGGATTTGTACTAAAAATATTATATCAAATTAGAAAAACTAATGAAACTAAATTAAAATGTAGATAAAATGATTTGAAACAGAGGGGGTATAATCGAAAAATAGAATAACTTTGAAACTGACTCTTACATCATTTTCCATCACTCCCTAACTTAACTTTCCTAATTTAACTATTTAGTTAAAATAGGAAGTAAAGAATAAAATTACAGTTATTTCTTCTTGTTAATGGATTTCTTTTAAGATTTATCACCGAGAATTTTGCTCATATTCATTAAGATAAAACCAAACAATTAGAAATCAATAATACTAAGCACATATTTATTAAAATCAAAAATTTAATATCAATATGCAAATTAGCCTTCTCGTTCACTCTGTAAACACTATTTTGTTGTATATATAAATACAATTGCATGTTCTTAGTATGTATATATGGTCAACAGTATTAATAATATAAAACAGTTTTATTACTAATTGATGTTTAAATAAAATCCTGGAGAATGTGACGTGAATAAGTAAGAGAATTGTGACTTGAATAGAAAAAATATTTTCAGTCACAGACAGACAAACACACAGTCTCCATTATAATAAGATATGTGTAAATTTTCCCATAATTTATTTTGCCCAGACAAAGCTGGTAATAATGACTTGAGATACAATAAAAAGAGGAAAACGAAAATTCAGTGTTGAAAGAAAATGCAAATCAAATTGAATGATGATGGCTAAAAAAGTTGAAAATAAAATATTCCAAATAATAGAAATAATTCCATCATTTCCATAAAGCATAAAGAAAATATAGATAATGTTAAATGAAGAACTTTGTGCAACAATTATGGAATAACGAATCGCACGGGTGTCTGACCATTTATTCAAGCGTAAAGAATTCCATAATGCTCAGGAAATTCCAGATAACTATTCAAGTGCTTCCTTTATTAATTTAATCTTTTTTTTCTTTTTTTTTCTTCCACTAAAATCGCTAAGTACTTTTCAAGATGTTCAATTCCTTGCATGAACACACTTTCTACTTTAAGACAATCACAGGGTTATGAAAGCAATAGAATATATGACTAAATCAACTCTGAGAGCATTTCCTGTTTTCTTTAGATATTTTCCACATTTTCTTCTTGTCCATTGTTTTTATCTCGTGACTAAAAATCAATTTTTTGATCTTTTTTCTTGAAGATAAATTGGCAGCAAGCCATGTTGTTTTTGTTAATATGACTACATTCACCCTGTGTCTGTTGAGCCGGTTCCATTGTCTAAGACTATATTCACCCTGTGTCGTTTGAGCCGGCTCAATCGTCTAAGACTGCATTCACCCTATGTCGTTTGAGCCGGCTCCATCGTCTAAGACTGCATTCACCCTATGTCGTTTGAGCCGGCTCCATCGTCTAAGACTGCATTCACCGTGTTTCGTTTGAGCCGGCTCCATCGTCTAAGACTGCATTCACCCTGTGTCGGTTAAGTTGGCTCAATCGTCTAAGACTGCATTCCCCCTGTGTCGGTTGAGATGGCTCCATCGTCTAAGACTGCATTCCCCCTGTGTCGGTTGAGATGGCTCCATCGTCTAAGACTGCATTCACCCTTAGTCGGTTGAGCCGGCTCCATTGTCTAAGACTGCATTCACCCTGTGTCGGTTGAGCCGGCTCCATCGTCTAAGACTGCATTTACCCTGTATCGGTTGATCTGGCTCCATCGTCTAAGACTGCATTCACCCTTTGTCGGTTGAGCCGGCTCAATCGTCTAAGACTGCATTCACCCTGTGTCAGTTGATCTGGCTCTATTGTCTAAGACTGGATTCACCCTATGTCGGTTGAGCCGGCTCCATCGTCTAAGACTGCATTCACCCTGTGTCGGTTGAGATGGCCCATCGTCTAAGACTGCATTCCCCCTGTGTCGGTTGAGATGGCTCCATCGTCTAAGACTGCATTCCCCTGTGTCGCTTGAGATGGCTCCATCGTCTAAGACTGCATTCACCCTTTGTCGGTTAAGCCGGCTCCATCGTCTAAGACTGCATTCACGCTGTGTCAGTTAATCTGGCTCCATCGTCTAAACTGCATTCACCCTTAGTCGGTTGAGCCGGCTCCATCGTCTAAGACTGCATTCACGCTGTGTAGTTGAGCCGGCTCCATCGTCTAAGACTGCATTCACCCTGTGTCGGTTGAGATGGCTCCATCGTTTAAGACTGCATTACCCCTGTGTCGCTTGAGCGGCTCCATCGTCTAAGACTGCATTCACCCTTTGTCGGTTAAGCCGGCTCCATCGTCTAAGACTGCATTCACGCTGTGTCAGTTAATCTGGCTCCATCGTCTAAGACTGCATTCAGTAGGTTGACCGGGCTCATCGTCTAAGACTGCATTCACCCTGTGTAGTTGAGCCGGCTCCATCGTCTAAGACTGCATTTCACCCTGTGTCGGTTGAGGCTCCATCGTCTAGACTGCATTCACCTTGTCGGTTGAGGCTCCATCGTCTAAGATGAAATGCAAAAAAAATGTATATCCTGATTATTTGGTGTCGCTTATCCACCTAATTCTTATTTCTCATAAGTGTCGTCACCCCAGCTAAATAATTGACCATTTCGTCTTTATTAGAAAGAAAGAAAGAAAATAAAAAGGATATGCTACACAGAAAAATATAATAAAAAGAAAGAGAGTATGGGAAAGATAGAGAAAGTGGTAGCGCGCACGGAAGCGATAACGCTAATCTGTTTCAATCGAACATGATGAAAATATGAAACGAAGGAAAGAAAGACAAAAAAGTGTGACAGAGAGTTAAATCAAGATTATTATTCTTTTTTATATATTGAACTATTTAGCAATAGCTCTTAAGTAAACATATCAAACGTTGTAATAATTAAATCATCATACTCTGGTATATACACAGGTCCTGCTAGTTATAATAATCATTTGTTTGCACACTGTTACATAGTTTCGAGTATTTCAATCTCATATTTATAATTTGTACAGTTATATGATTTTACGTATTCCAATTGAATACAATTAAAAAGTTGTAAAGTCAGTGGAGTGGCCTATTGTCAATATCAGCGGAGTTTAACTTTAATTTTTAATTCAAAGTTTTCATTCTCCTAGATTAGTTACCTAGACATGATTAAAGAACCCAGTCTGCCCTACTATTTACCCATAGTTGGAGAGAGATTAGATGTATTCATACATTTCCAACGGGTTTTAGCGCTTTTTGAAATGCAAACAACCTAGGCCATGATTTGAAATATTTTCTACGACTATAACCATTACACGACGCGCCTCCGTAATTTTTTCTGTATTCCTTTTATCAATTCATGTCCCTTCTTCACCATTTCATTGTTATCACCTTTTCCCCCCCCTCTCTCTCTCTCTCTCCTCTCTCTCTCTCTCTCTCTCTCTCTCTCTCTCTCTCTCTTTCTCTCTCATATACATCCGTATTTCTTTTTTATAATTCATGTCCCTTCTTCACAATTTCATTGTTATCACTTTTCTTTCCCTCTCTCTCTCTCTCTCTCTCTCTCTCTCTCTCCCTCTCTCTCTCTCTCTCTCTCTCTCTCTCTCTCTCTCTCCTCTCATATATATCTGTATTCCTTTTTCATCAATTCTTGTCCCTTCTTCACCTTTATTTTTAACACTTTTCTTTCCATCTCTCTCTCTCTCTCTCTCTCTCTCTCTCTCTCTCTCTCTCTCTCTCTCTCTCTCATATACATCCGTATTTCTTTTTATATGAATTCATGTCCCTTCACCATTTCTTTTTTAACACTTTTCTCTCTCTCTCTCTCTCTCTCTCTCTCTCTCTCTCTCTCTCTCTCTCTCTCTGTCTCTCTCTCTCTCTCTCTCATATACATCTGTATTCCTTTTTATCAATTCTTGTCCCTTCTTCACCATTTCTTTTTTAACACTTTTCTTTCCATCTCTGTCTCTGTCTCTATCTATCTATCTATCTATCTCTATCTATATAGCTAGCTATCTTTTTCAAACCATGATTTTATACAAAGTAAAAAAAAATAATAATTTTAAAAAATGACCAACATAGAAAGTAAATCTTTCTCTTTAGCAACAAATATTTTTTAACCTTTTCATAATTTTTATTCTTTTTTTTCTATAATATTAATGATTTACTTGGCATATTTCATCACGTAGACTTTGATGGTGAACTCTTCTTCTTTAAGAGTGTCAGGCCATTAATAGCTGTCTATAAAGAAAATCGTTCTTCCTATCCTCAATACTCAAAATGAAACTGAAAAAATTCCACTATACTTTATTGGTTTTTTTTCTTCTTACATTTTTCATGTTTTTTTTTTGTTTTTTTGCCTCACTTCAGTTCTTTTTGTCTTTTCCTTTTTCTTTTTTCATAAATAAAAAAGCAAGGCTGATGGCTAATGTTACCAGTTCTTTTTAGTACATTTTAAGCATCATTTCACTTCTTTTTTTTCCAGCACTTTGCTCCATTTTCTGCATCTCAAGAATTTTCTTTTCTTCTTCTGGCTCGCGTATTTTACAGCGATGGTTGTGAACATTCTCAAGAGAACTGAAAATGTCAAATTTACTTTCTGAAAATTCAGTTTATTAAATTTCATAGCCTCGTGTTTAAATATAGTCCTTCTGTTAGTTTCACTAAAAGTGTTGTGTCTGCCATGAATATCAATACCTGGTACATTCTCTTCGCCATAAAGAGACTTATTTTTATCAATAGTGTTCACTTAACGTATGATATAATATATATATATATATATATATATATATATATATATATATATCTTTTTTTGTAATATTGTATTTTAAATTATCGCATGTTTATCACAAACACTTATTTGTTTTCATGAATTGCAATACTCCACTTTGGCCCTATCTTGGGCTAGACGGGCGGTCGGAGAGGCCCCTTCTAATCAATCGGCTGGTCACGTCAAGCCCTAGCACCTATATGATTTTCTCAACCCTATTGCCCTTATGGCAAGCCCCAACCCCTTTTTATCATATGGGTGCTAGAAGGCGGTGGCTGCGGGTCTACATGTCCTGGGAATGACGTTAAACTCTAAATTTTCTGTTGGCGTTGCACAAGGGTGGCGTATTTGAGTTTGATCGTCTCCAACGGGGTCTGGCTGGCTGAGGGAGGTATTATGCTGGAAGACCCGAAACCCCCCTATGAAGTCAGCCAAAAACATAACTGACGACGCCACCCTGCGCTAAGTTTGGCGTATTTCAAACAACGTGTCCACTTAACATATAGGGTATATTTCTTTGCAATATTTTATTTTAGATAATTACAGGTTTATCACAAACTCTTATTTGTTTAGTTTGAGCTTTTAGCGATATGTCACTCATCTGTAATACAACTATACTAGATACAGCAGAATTTCTCGCGTATCAACAGAGTGTTCACTTAACATATAAGATATGTCTTCTTTTTTTTCTTTCTTTTTTTTTTGCAATATTTAATTTTAAATTATAGCATGTTTATCATAAATTCTTAGTTGTTTAGTTCATATGTAATACAACTACCCAAGATGCACCAAAATAACTCTCCGTTTTGAAGTGTTCTAGTTCTTTTACACAAAACCTGGTACAGCCAGCAAGAGGCGCCAGTCTCTATGGGAACTCAGATAAAACAGAGTTCATGTTTTAATCAAGCTGGTGCTATATCCACAGTAAATGGCAAAGGGGATACAAAACTAGGCATGACTGGGTGTGAAAGGTGATCTACTGAGAATTGTGCAAGAAATAAAAGTTTTAAACATACTACCAAATGGTATATGCACACAATGTGATACTCCCCGGAGAATGAGATGCATAAGATTCTCTCGGACTTTGAGATATAGATGGATCAACTAATCCTTGCCAGAACTAGGCACAACTGGGTGGGAAAGGTGATCTACTGAGAATTGTGCAAGAAATAACATTTTGAACATATTATCAAATGATATATGTATAAACCATGATCCTCCCCAAAGAATGAGATGTATAAAATTCTCTAGGACTTTGAGATACAGACGGATCAAATACTCCTGGCTAATAAGATGCTAATTAATATTAGATAATGATTATTTCATAACCACCCGGATACCCTAAGGTGGTGTGATACTGAAATCCAGAGCTACCCAGCAACTCCTGCGACACTACCGCTGCCAAACTGCATTGGCTTCTTTCCTTTGGGTCACAACGCCAGTGTGGAGAGGGAGGATTTGCTTCTTTGGGAACAGCTCATCCTCAATATGAATCTGCCCAGACTATGTAGTTCCAATTTTTTTTTAAATGGTCTCTACACCACCGTCTCTCGCAGACGAAAGGATGCCAACAACAACAAATAACCATTGAGAATATAACGTAAATAACAAAGGGAATTGTGACGTTGGTGGTGACGTAGTGTCAGTGACAGACAGACAGACAAACACAGAATCTCCATTATAATAAGATATACGCGTATCCATTTCCGTCCATGTCGTTATCAATTTCTGCAAGTTCAGACTACATCTTGCCATGTCCAAATAACAATGAGCTCCCCATCCACCACCGCCACACGACCCCCCCCCACACACACACATACCTAACACTTCTCCCTTTCCCCCTTTCCGACTCCCTGCAGACTCTGAACCACCCACCACGCACACCCGAAATTTCCATTGGCACATGTTGCTATTGTCACTTTGGGTTGGCCTGAGAAACAGCAGAGAGAGATTGATGCTATGGATCCATTAGCAATTGTTACCATTGCTGTAATGGTGAAAAGGAATGGAGTCTAAAAACGATGGAGAGGATGAGGATGGTAGTGAGGGGGTTAATGGCAGAGACATTTTGGCTTGCAGAATCTGTAAAGGTGACATCATCCGAGATGGATGAGTGCTACAACTAGATATGACAATTTCCGAAAGGGGAAAGTATCAATGGCACTTTTGAACTAGCATCCTTATCTTTGTTGTTTTTTTTTATCACAAAGTTTCAATAAGTGTGCTATTTTTTTACCTTACACGGGTACCTTATTTGCTGGTTTATGTTTTGTTTTATTTAACGGCATATCAATCCATGTTGGGTTATTTTATGCTGAAAACATTTTGTTTGATTCATTCTTGATGGGCGCTCAATTTTGTAAACACATTTTTTAATTCATTGTTTTATATTTAACCCACATATGAGGTCCTAACAGGTACTACCACTATCATTCCGGGTTATAGTTGACCTGGGAGTAAGGGTGGTGAAGGGGAACTTTACATTCCCAGAGGTCCAGAATTGGAACTTAAACATAGTTTGACGTTTTATCCAGGACACAAAGACCCTCAGACAACACCTTCTTGTACATATATGATAAAAAGGGTTAGGGGCTTTTCATAAGGATGATAGATAAATCTGTCCAGATTCTGGATGTTGCACAGAGGACCTGCCGGTGGGTGATGACCAATAGGAACATTTGGCGAGAGATTGTCATGGATGCCCGATAATGAATAGGATGATGATGATGAGCATATATATATATATTATATATATAATATATATATATAATATATATATAATATATAAGAGAGTTTTATAATTTGCTTGAAGTATTGTGTATATATTGGTTAGGAGGTTAATTTAGAAGGCTATCACAATGCAGGTATAAAGAAAATAATAATAATAATAATAATAATAATAATAATACGGTAACAATGGTGTTATGTGTTAACCTATATTTAATTCTTGAATTTTCGAGATAAAATCTCTTTTTCAAAAGATCACTGGAACTGAAGCAGTCTAGTTATGGCATTGTTACATATACATAGTTACACCATTGTTACCGTATTATTATTATTTTCTTTACACCTGCATTGTGATAGCCTTCTAAATCAACTTCCTAACCAATATATATATATATATATATATATATATATATATATATATATATATATATATATATATATATATATATATATATATATATATAAAGATAATCTACTGAGTCAGACGAACCTACTATTAGTTTCGCAATAAAGCTCTTCAGAGTCAGATTTTAGCCCTGAAGAGCTTTATTGCGAAACTAATAGTAGGTTCGTCTGACTCAGTAGATTATCTTTATTACTTGGCTCTACTTAGGTATCGAGCACTTTTTACAAATTAGCTTCTCCTAGCGGTTATATGAATATATATATATATCTTATATACATATATATACATATAAATTGTTTTTTCTTTTGGCCAAATACTATACCAATAGATTATTTTTTGTTGGTACGAATATCTTGGTCTTTTCTTTTTTTCAAAATTTGTTTTCTTCCTGGTTGATGTTTGGTAGTATATTTTTACAATCAAACTCTGCCGGGTTTTTTCACTCCGCAAGGATCTACCACACGCTTGGTATATTAAATTATATATATATATATATATTATATATATATATATATATATATATATATTATATATATATATATATATATATATATATATATATATATATATATATATATATATATATATATATATATATATATTTATATATGAATATATATATATTTATATATATATATATATTATATATATTATTATATATATATATATATATATAATATATATATATATATATATATATATATATATATATATATATATATATATATATTATATATATGAAGTATGTGCAAATGTGTTCAGGCTTTATTTTTTAACCGGTTTTCTGTTGCATATTCTAAGTTTAGTTGCGCTGTGAACATATGCACATATCTAATACTAGCAAGACAAAATTAATAAAGTATTTTACAGTTGCTTATTTTGATCACTTATTGGGTTAGCTTTTGGCAAATAGGAAAGTACTGGCTACAAAGAGAATGTTTATTATAGTGAAAATGGTACTGGAATGGTTTCAGCTACTATTTCCTTGGTATTGCTTGTGTGGAGGCTGATATATAGAATAACAATGTTGTTGGTAGGACTTAACAATTGTGATTGCACCAGTTGCAAGAAAGAGTAATGGGTGCATAGAACAATAGTGCTGAATAAGAAAAAAAACAGCCCTGTCGGCGGTGAGAAAGTACACCAAAAGCCTTTATTATCAATCAACCCACTCACTTATGGCTCGTGCTGGCTGAAGGGCAACTAGAGCTGCTACTTGTGGGGAACTCTTTGTCATGGCATAATATCTGCCTTCTATGGTAACTGATTAAAGAAAGAAAGAAAGAAAGAAAGGAGGGAAGGAAGGAAGGAAGAAAGAAGTAGGAGGGAATGGCGGAAATGTGAAACGAATGTGAAAGTAAAAGTACTTTCACTTTCTGTTTCCTCATTATTTATGTTAGTTTTTATTTTTGTGGAAATTTCAACAATTGATACCTGTTAATAATGGGGATTGGGTGTATCTCTGTCTGTAACCAAAAGTACGTCACAATATACTCAATGATAGCGTAAGTTTATTAATGAGTATTTAATTTATAGTAAAAAATAATTAATACATAGAATAAAATCAACCTTGTGTAAGTAAGTAAGCAATTTTGAAAATTGTTTTTTTTACTCTCGAACTTTTTTTCGGTAACAAGAAGTTAATTTTTGTTTTTCTGGAAATTTCAACAATTGATATCTATTAATAATGTGGATTGGGTGTATGTCTGTCTGTAACCAAAACTACGGCAAGAAGTAAAATTACGTGCAAAGTAATCAAAATAATTATTTAATTGATAATTAATAGATGCATGCAACATTCAATTAGGGGGAACAGAACTAAGTTTCCATTCCAAATTGTTTTATTTTTTGGTGATTTTGCTTAATTATGATACAAACCCTCTGGTGTTGAAATTTTAGTACCTCCTCCTCGGGCAATATCATTCAAAAATTAATTTTCACACCGCCAGGGGGCGTTTTTTTTATTTTTTATTTTTATTTATTTATTTTTTTTTTTTGCTAGTATAAAGAAGGGAAAAAGAAAAGAAAGAAAAATGCAAGATGTAAAAGAAGAGAATGCAAAAACTGAAATAAAGGAGTTAAAATTTGCATGAAAGATATATATATATATATATATATAATATATATATATATATATATATATAACATGCGAGGTACGTGGTGTAATATTTACTGTCGTAGGAAATGGACAGGACGAGACGTGTTCAAATCCTGGACGAGGCTGTTTGCATTTCACATATCAATAATACCCTTGGGAAAGGTATGAATCCAACTACCCTCCCTCCAGCTATGGGTAAATAGTAGGACAGTCTGGGATATTTAACCTTGGCTAAGTAACCAGTCTAGGAGAAGGAAAATTCTTAATTCCAACCTGTTAAACTTCGCTTAAGTAATTGACTTTATATATATATATATATATATATATATATAATATATATATATATAAGATGTTTAAAAAATATATTATTAGAGATGTACAGGGTATTATATTTGTCCCTTTGTTTAATAGCATATCAACATTGGTGGGTTATTTAATACCAAAGCCCTTCTTGTAAACAACAGTAGTGGTATTATTTAACCCATAGCTAGGAAGATGAAAGAAAGATGGAAGAAGGGAAATGAAGAAGTAAAATAGAAAATACAAAGATTACTTGTTTCTTTCTTTCTTTTCTTCTCTCTCTCTCTCTCTCTCTCTCTCTCTCTCTCTCTCTCTCTCTCTCTCTCTCTCTCGTTCAATCGCTTATGAGGTTAACCCTTTCAACTTCCTCCCTAGTTGCTATTTTGTTGCATATTATCAATTTCCGAGCGTATTATTTCACTCCATTCGAGATTTTCACATTCGCCTAAGCCGGTGTCTCACTGGAAGCTGAGTGACAGCAAGTCTCCTCGGGTCTCCATGCTTCTTTTGGGTATTCTAGCCGATCTCAACAATGCTGTGGCTTCGATGCTCTCGATACTTCCTCAGATTTCCATCTTCACCCAGATTCTTTTCCAGACCCCTGAGGACCGTTCCAAGGGAGCTAATTACAATTAGCATGACCTTCACCTTCATGTTCCACAGTTTTCTTTGTTCTCTGGCAATATCCAAGTAATTGTCTATCTTTTCGCATTCTTTTACTTTCACTTGGTGATCGGCCGGAAGGTCAACATCGACTAGATGACAAGCTCTCTTCTCGTTAATTAACATAAAGTATGGTCTCCTGGTCGGGATTATTATTATTATTATTATTATTAGTTTTTCACACCAGCATTAGCTGATGATATTTCACTGGAGTCTGAGTGACAACAAGTCTCCCTAGGTCTCCAGGACTCTTCTGAGTATTCTGGCAGATTGAAACAGTGCAGTATTCTGGATGGTCTTAATTCTTCCTCTGATTTCCAGATTTTCCAGTCTTTTTTCCAAGCTTTTTGGGACCGTTCCAAGTGCACCAACTACAATTGGTATCACTTTGACTTTCATATTCCATAGGTTTCATATTCCATAGCTATTATTATTATTATTATTATTATTATTATTATTATTATTATTATTATTATTGATGTTGCTGTTTTTGTTGTTGTTCTTATATCTATCTATCTATCTATCTATCTATCACAGTCTGTTCATATTTATATATCTGTCTATTACTCCTAGTCTGTTCATCTCTCTCTCTCTCTCTCTCTCTCTATATATAATATATATATATATATATATATATATATATATATATATATATATAATATACCAGTCTGTTCATATCTATCCATCTATTTCTCCTAGTCGGTTCATATCTATCGATAACCCCGAGTCTGTTCATATATATCTTTTTTTTCTCAATCTGTTTTTCTGTCTCTCTCCCTCCTCCCTCTCTGTCTGTCTGTCTGTCTGTCTGTCTGTCTGTCTCTCTCTCTCTCTCTCTCTCTCTCTCTCTCTCTCTCTCTCTCTCTTCTCTCTCTCTCTCTCTCTCTCTGCATTTGTATCATCTTTCCTGACCCCTAAATCCATATCTCCCCCATCATTTTTTCTTGTTAGATCCACCCAATCCCTTGTCTAAATCGTGTCCCAGTGATGCAGTGATGCTCCCATATCCATTACACTTATCTTACAATAATAAACACT
>CM042153.1:7646840-7664340 GCA_023376005.1 Doryteuthis pealeii | reverse complement strand
ATACTCATTATACCAACACCCAACTTTCGTTGTTTGAGAGAACTTGCTATTTTTTAAAAAGTGAAAAATCAACCTACGCTATTCGGTAAAAACATATTTAAGCTTCTTGGCAGGCCAAGCTATCTTTGCAAAGAGTTAACCTATATATGTATACAATATGATGTATAATTAGATCGTATATGTATATAAAATAGTATGTAGTATCTATATATGAATAGTATGCATAATAGTGTATAATATATATATCTATATATATATGCAATAGTATGTATAATAGTATGAATGTAATAGTATGTGTATATATGCAATAGTATGTATAATAGGGTGTAATAGTGTATAATAGTCTGTGTGTATATATACAATACTATATATATATGTATATATACAAAGTCATATATAATAGTGTGTGTATATATAATAGTGTATACAATAGTCTGTAGAATAGTGTGTGTGTATATATATTTACAATAGTATGTATTATAGTGTGTACAATAGTATGTATAATAGTGTATATATATATATATATATTCATATATATATATATATATATATATAAACAATAGTATGTATAACAGTGTATATATATGTATGTATAATAGTGTATATATACAATGGTATGTCGTAAATGGATGTCGTTTATCGCAAAAGATAATCGATGTCGTTTATCGCAAAAAGATTTATACACACACGCGCAACCACACACACAAAACACCTAAAAATACAGAATACCTTTTTTCGATACACACACTCACACACTCTCATACTCACACCGTAAAAGAGAATATTTGACGTCATATTTCAAACCGTCCACCTTTTCAGCGTCCTTTCTTCAGACTTCAAATTTTGAACAGACTGAAAAACAAGAACTATCGCTTGCTTTTCTCGTTATTCAGTGATAACATTTTTTTATCACCTTCCTTATACCAACAAATGCCCTGAAGATGATCTAATTAATAGATCGAAACACTGCAGCGTCGGTCAATAAACTTACCACTCAACTTATTTAAACCTGTGTTTTTTCAATTTTCTTAATATACTATATACAATGGTATGTATAAAAGTTTGTGTATATGTATATATACAATGGTATATACAATGTGTACATATATATGTATAAGTATGGAAAGGGATAGAGGAAAATGACAACTTTAAATTCAAACCAGTTAAACTCTATTTCCAAAAACTGATCTTGTGTCACATCCTGCTCGTGTGGAGGGGTTGAGTAAACACATATTTAAGCTCATTGGCAGGCCAAGCTATCTTTGCAGATTACTGCCAATCTTTTATAGAGCTTTCACTTTTGATATTCAAACCTCAAATATATATTAGCCAGGCCAATGAATCGCTGGCAGAATGTCATGCTATTTCATCCAAAGCCTCGAATCAGTCAGGCAAGACAGGTTAGTCAACCGTGATTAATCTGGCTTTGAAGGTTATTCATGGTTTTGTGGATAGCAGTTGTGTCCTCCAAGATGCAGTCGAAGACTATGGCCAAACTCTTGACTAGCTTTTCAGATAAAATTGAGATGGTTTAAAATAATCATCATTAGCTCAGTCGGTAGAGCGTTCGGCTAGATACCATGAGGTTCCTAAGTTAGATACCAGCCCTCGCCAACTCAGTGTATGAGTAGCACAGGGATCGGTGCGGTAAAGTAAGGAGCTGATGGTAGGTGTGGCGCACCACCCCAGACGCAAAAAACAATCTCCTTGGTCTAGCGCTAGTGAAAAGGGGATAGACTCCCTCGCTATATTGCTCATACCGACATTAGGCCCCACCAACGACGACTTTACAACTAGCAAAAAAAGATGCGCTCTCCGGACGCAAGTATTTAAGTTTTAATGTAATAAAATATATCAAATTAGAGAGGCTAATGAAACTACAAAAAAATGCAGATAAAATTATTTGAAACAGAGGAGGGTATAATCGGAAAACAAAACAACTTTAAAACTAACTCTTCCATCATTTTTCCATCACTCCCGTCTTCCATTGCTGATTTTTCCTAATTTAACTATTTAGTTAAATTAGGAAGCAATGAATAAAATTACAATTATTTCTTCTTGTTAATGGATTTCTTTTAAGATTTATTCCCGAGATTTTTGCTCATGTTTATTAAGATAAAACCATTCAATTAGAAATCAATAATACCAAGTATATATTTATTAATATCAAATTTTTAATATCAATATGCAAATTACTCTTCCCGTTTACAGTGTAAACCGCTATTTTGTTGTGCATATAAATACACTTGCATATTATTAGTATTAAGACAAGGCCAGCAGTATTAATAATGTATAATGTTTTTATCAATAATCTGAGGTTTAAATAAGAATAAAATCATGCAGCATGTGACGTAAATAACTAAGGGAATTGTGGCTTGGGTAGTGATATAGTTTCGGGTACAGACAGACAGACACAAAATCTCCATTATAATAAGACTAGGCACAAGTATTTAAATTTTAATATAATCAAATATTATATTTAGTTAGGGAGACTAATTTTTACTATTTATTTTAATAGATTACAATGTAAAATTGCTTTTAATACGTTTGAGAATCTATATATTAATACGCGTATTCCTAAATCGTCCATCCGTTATCATCCTGCAACACCCCTGGTTAAAAATGAGGCCGTCTAAATTGTTCAAGATTAAATGCAAAAAGTAGATCCAGATTATCTGGTGTCGCTTAATCACAGATTTCTTATTTGTTCCATTTTATTTTACTCAATCTTAAAAATGAAACATTCCAAATGGTCTTGTGTTGCTTAAATGCCTATCGTAAAATTAAAATAATTGAAAAAAAAATGACATGTTAGTTTATTTATGATACTGAAATTGTGAATTACGGAATATATTTTGGTAATTTTGATTTTATGTCACCCAAGCCTCCTGCCTTAATTTACGCTATGTTTTAGCGAACCCGCGTCAGGTGAATTTGCGGCCCAACTTAGATGTTTTCCGAGTCATGTTTGTGTCACTTTTTTGTCGGCAAATCAATGTAGATATTTTAAACGCCTCTCCGCCCAGATATTTATCGGCACCTCAATGTAAATATTTTACTTCCTCCGTCACTTTAAGAAAGAGCAAGAGAGAGATAAATCGAGATTATTATACTTTTTACATATTGAACTCTTTGGCAATAGCTCTTAAGTAACCATACCAAACGTTGTAATACTTAAATAATTAAATCAGCATACTGTGGTATATCCACAGGTCCTGCTAATCATCATTATTACTATTGTTATATAGCGGCTTCAAATTCACGACGCTAAATACGTGTACATCAATAACAACAAATACGTAGGTACAAAGAGAGAACCCTTCTTTATTTCTTCGGTGTGTGGGTGGTGATGACACAGATCTTACAATGAGTGGCCGAGAGGTGGTTGCTGACGGGAGACGTGAAGTGTCCTTTCTTTGCCGGCTGGCGTCTCTGGGGACTGACTGCTGTCGGCTCGACCCTCTGGCTTTTGTATTGACGACACGCCTACGCATCTTTATCTTTTGATCTGATAACGGACGTTTGTTATATATTTCTTTATATTCACCCTGCTTCCTTGACCGGAATGCCTCGCTTTCGTTTTCCCCTTTTTTTTAAATATATATTTTTATATTTCTCTTTGTCTTTTTTCCGGAAGCTTCGTTGTCCGGCCGAGGACAATACAACACTATTAGCAATAAAAATGCGCGAACCGAGCATAAGTATTCAAGTTTTAATATAATTAAATATTATATTTAGTTAGAAAGACTACTGAAGATTACACTTATTTTTACTTTATTCTAAGTGATTTCAATATAAAATGGCTTTTGATATGTTTGAGAATAAAACAATGATATTAGAAATCAATAACACCAAGTAATTATTTATTAACCCCGGTTTTGTTAAAATCGGTATGCAAATTATTCACACTATATACTAATTTCTTAATGATATTCTAGAAGGGGGGAATATATGGGCGAAATAGACCTTCGAATCAACAAGCTCCCGCCGAGGGGGAACCAAAAACAAGCGAGTTCTCCGTCTTCTCACAAGCCAGACCCTCTTTTGGTCAACACATTCTTCTGTCTTCGTCTAGCAGCTGGAAAATCCGTCGTCGTAGTCAAAATAATCTTTAGCAGTTCAAAATCTCATTTCCTATTTAGTTTTGTTTCTGTTCGACTAAAATCCATTTCATTACTGAAAAGCGCTTGACTCACTTGTTATTTTATAGGCATATTAGCCAAACATCCGGGCACGTCAGTCGAATCTCGCGTCCGTCCAGTGCCCAAAACGCATTTGTTTTTGCATGCGGGAGGATGCGAGTTCGATCCCGGCAGGCAAGACAATGTCTTGCTCTTTTTCCTTTCTCGTTCTCCGTCACAGATATATAACACACATTGCAGGATTTTCAACACATAAATAACATAGGCTGTTTTGAGGCAAATCTATCTCAGATAGACCTATGTCTTCGCTACTCTAACTATATATTATATCAAAACCCAGTCTTTCTTAATGTTTATGCATAGCTAGGGGAAAATAACTGGATTCGTACCTTTCCCAAGGGTAGTTGCAGTATGTGAAATATACACCGATTCTTCCATGATTTGAAGCTTATGGTCAAGTTATATTAAAGACACCGGTTCCTGCTAGATCAAGGAAGTTAAGCAATGATGAGACTGTTCATTACTTAATTGGGTGACCATTTAAGTAATAGCAGGTACTGTAACTGACCTTCTTTATTACCTGCTAGTAGTACTATGTCAACTAGTACTACTAGTTCCATGGTCGGGTTGTCTGGCACTCATCAGGCACGCCTCGTATCACCAACAACAAGAGCTGTCACAGGGCGGATGAGCTCCAGGGGAACCAACGACATCTACATCGACAGTAGTAGGATTGGGGTACTGCTCACATGAATCCCCCAAATGACATAGATAGCACTCCTTAGCCTTGGTCAGCAATCCATCTAGGTCAAAGAATAGTCTGTTATAAAACATCCACTGCCTAGGGGCTTAATCTTATCTCAGCGATTGGCTAGGGGAGTATACCCTGAAATCAAATCTAGAGCTGGAATCCCTAAGGTGCTGTGATGCTGAACATCTGGGCTATCCAGCAACTCCTGTCACACAATTATTGCCAAACTGCATTGTTTTGTTGGGTTTTTTTAAATTTTTCCTTTAGACCACAGCAGTAGAGTGAAGGGGGCCTGCTTCTTGAGAAACAGCTCATAGTTCCACTGATAGTAACTGAGCTGATATCAAAATGACTCGTTTTAGCATCAAATTACCCGAAAAAGGTTGCTATCCGCTAAAACAAGAAAAAGCCAAGTAACAAAGCATCTTTAATGTTTTGGTGGATTTTGGAGAATTAGATTGGTTTAATTTTAACTATAATTCTCTGAATAGAATTCAATGTAAAGGAATTCTGAGAACTCAATTTAAAACCTTAAAAATGTCTATCTAAAAGAAGAAAAAGTCAGTTGTTTGTTTAAAAGCTCTTTTTATAGATTCGACATTTTATAGATCCGATATTTTTTATGACAGAATTAAACTCTGAGGAAAAGACAGCTTGATATGTTTATAGATTTTAAAGAAATATTATTTCAAATGATACAACTCTACTTCAAGTCTTGCCTTTATTCATGTTATGTATATTGTATAATCTGATCTATGCGGTAAAGTGGGAATCTGACGGTAGGTGTGGCGCTTCATCTCCGTTAAAATACTTTCTCTGGTTTAGCGCTAGCAAAAAGAGGACATACTTCCTCGTTGTCCGGTTGATACCGACAATAGGCCACTCCGACAAATTTATATATATAATATATATATATATATATATTTATATATATATATATATATATATATATATATAGAGAGAGAGAGAGAGAGAGAATTCTAGCTTATAGTTAATGAGATATATAACAATGTTTGATGAGTATCATTGACGGTAGGTGTGGCGCTTCATCTCCGTTAAAATACTTTCTCTTGTCTAGCGCTAGCGAAAAGCGGACAGACTTCCTCGTTGCCCCACTGATACCGACAATAGTCCACTCCGACAACTTTATATATATATATAAATTTTGTCGGAGTGGCCTATTGTCGGTATCAGCCGGGCAACGAGAAATCTCTCTCTCTCTCTCTCTCTCTCTATATATATATATATATATATATATATATATATATATATATATATGAAAGTACTTAAATAAACACTGTGTTTATTTAATATGGCTTTTAGCCGACAATTTTTGGAGGATATGTGCTTAATTGAAGTCATACCTAATTCTTGAAAATTAATTAGTTGATAATTAATGAATTTAGGTGGGCATATATGTTCAAATGTAAGGCTGAACAGATCGAGAAAATGTCAATCCCTGAATGTACATTTCGACCTATTAGGTCTCATCAGAAAGGTTATAGACATGGAGACTGCTCCGTGTGTAATATATATATATATATATATATATATATATATATATATATTATAGAGAGAGAGAGAGAGAGAGAGAGATAGATAGATAATGCTAGCTTATAGTTAATGAGATATATATTATTGTTTTGATGAGTACCATTGAAAGGTCTACAGAAAACAGAAGAAAACTAATCATGATATCCTAATTAAAAAAAACTTTGATATTTTATCTCTTATCTCTAGACACTTGGCACTCAAAATAATTAATTGCATCTCTTCATTAAGAAATGAAAATTTGATTGTCCCATAAAAGGTCATTAATTCATTACTCTTGCCTCTCTTTGTCATCAGACCTTCTTTAGATGACTAATGAATTGCCATTTCTAAAATAATTCTTTTATATCAAACGTGCAAATGGATTCTGCTAGAAATTCTGCGGCCTATTCTTTATCTGGTATCATCGTATAACTGTTAGGTAACATCACTTCTGAGGAATTAAGCAATTCTTAATTCAAGAATTCTTAATTCCTCAATTCTGAGGCTGTGATCGACGCTAATGGCGCTAATGGCGGTTATTTTGAGTGAAACTTGTTGACAGTAGTGTAATCTCCGTGCCTATTGAATTTCTTTACAATCCATTAAATTTTGTAGTTACGAAGCACTTTTTCTTTTTCCTTATGAAACTGTCAATCTTCCCCGAACACCCTATATATATATAAATATATATATATATATATATATATATATTATATATGAGTGTGTGTGTGGTTGCATGTGTGAAGAGGGGAGAGAGAGAGAAAGAGAGAGAGAAGGAAAGAGTTTGAGTGTGATTAAATTTGAAAGATAATACAGTAAAACTTGATTTGAACGTAGTTGGTAAAGATAGTTTGAAAATAAATTTGCATGTATATACATGACCTACCCCTCCTCTCTCCCTCTCTCTCTTTATATATATATATATATATATATATATATATATATATATATATATATATATAAGTAAAGAAATGTCAAAGGACTTAGAGATTTCCGAAATAGTCTATAATGCAAAATCTCTAAGTACTTTGTTATTTCTTTACTTATAAATTTGCTCTGTGACTTTAACAATAAGAGCACACATTGAGCTCTCAATCTGTGATAGGTTTTTAAAAAACTCCTATGTCATAAGGAATATTTATTCTCTGGACTTTTGGATTATATATATATATATATAAGTAATCCACAGACACGTGTTTCAAGGTTTCACCTCTCATCAGTGGTTATACCTTAACAGCTACACCTTGCCGGGTTTGAGACCCGAATGAACTTTCGTTCGCCAAGTCTCTTATCCGTGCAGCCAGAAGCAGCTGTCAAATATAGAAGAATATTTAATTGATACATTTCTAAGCGGCAATGAATTCACTAGAGTCCTCAAACTTTGTAAACAAAGCCAGGGTTAGCTACACGCCAGAACGTTGAATTTTACAATTAAATCCCTATTTAGAGAACTCAACCAAAGCGTGAGTATATATAATAAATAAATATATATATATATATATATATATATATGAAAGGGGTTTTATTATTTCTGAGTACAAGTGTCGCTAAATAAGGAGATATAATAAAAAAGCCTGGTCTTTGGGGGATGGTTTGGTGTGTGTGAGAATAACGCAAGTTTCCATAATTCTACGTAGTGTTCTATTGTGTATGTGAGTTGATATGTTGGCACATTTAAAATTAAAGGTATGGTTAGTGTCTATGATATGTTTAGCTAGGCCTTTGTTTAGAAATCCTCGTTTAATATGATATCTATGTTCAGAGACCCGTTTAGTCAAAGATCTAGAAGTCTCTCCTACATATTTTTTGTTTCAATTTAAGCAATCTATTGTGTAGACATCTGTTTCCGAGCATATAATTATATATATATACATATATATGTGTGCCAAAAAAGTATCAAGATTTTTTGTAATTTTGACACACCTTGTATTCTGAAAAAATAATGTTCCATTCATTCATCATTTCTATCTTGATCAATACAGCTTTGAACTTGGTACTTTTTTGACACACCGTGTATTCTGAAAAACATTAATAAATGGAACGTTATTTTTTTTCAGAATACAAGGTGTGTCAAAAAGTACAATAAACCTTGATAATTTTGTGACACACCTTATATATATATATATATATATATATATATATATATATATATATATATATATATGAGATAAGAGTAAGGAAATGAATCCGACGGTATATGTATAGATTAAAGGGTATGAAAACACACAATGTTGTTAAAAGGAATATATTTTATATCATTTTCAATTGTTCAATATTAGCTATGAAAATGATATAAAAATATATTCATTTTAACAATATTGTGTGGTTTCATACCCTTTTATCTCTCTCTCTCTCTCTCTCTCTCTCTCTCTATATATATATATATATATATATATATATATATTAAAGTAATCCACAGACACGTGTCTCGAGGTATCACCTCTCATCAGTGTGGTTATACCGTTTAACAGCTACCTCTGGCCGGGTTCGAGACCCGAATGAACTTTCGTTCGCCAATCCTCTTACCCGTACGGCCATAGGCAGCTGTCAAATATAGGAGAATATTTAATCGCTACATTTCTAAGCGGAAATGAATTCACTAGAGGCTTCAAACTTATGTAAACAAAGCGAGGCTTAGCTGTGCGCTAAATACGGTGAATTTTGCAATTAAATCCCTTCTAATTAAAGTGCTCGACCAAATTGGGAGCATATATATATATATATATATATATATATATATATATATATATATATATCCAGTCTATTCTTTAAACTAACTCAAGTGTACAATACTTTATTACCCTATTTCATATTTAAGGTACATTAAGATATCATTGTTTCTATTAACTTTAACTTTTAACTTAACTAATCGTCATTTTATAACTTAATAAAAATATACAGCTCATTCAGCTGTGACGTGTGGTGATTAAAATTATACAAAAATAAAAACAAAATAAAAAAGAACAAACTCCAATGGGTCCTTGACCGGAAATACCATCTGCGCAAGCCCGACAAAAATGCCTGATTCCCTTCCTCCAAAAAGAATCCCTCGGTCATTCCATCGAGAGCCGCAACTGAGTGTAGTTTGTTTCCTTAGCTAGGGCCATGTGCCCTTGCTACCGACCACTATGACTCCGTTCAATAAAGCCTGAGTTATGAAACCACCTTCTGCCTTTGTCTTTTTCCTTTCTCGTTCTTTGAATGTCTTCCATTTCAGCTCACCAGCCAAGAAGAACTAAGAATCAAAGCTTTTATATAGGGCTAAAATACCAGCACCCCAACATAGCTTTAAATTAGCCCCATACTATTCAGTAGTAATGAATATGCGACTCTAATTTGCTAACTGTCTTGTTTTTGCAGATGTACCTGGATTATTGCTGGAACAGAAGCTGCGAGTTATCCCCACCTTGGCCACTGTTGATAACGGCTTGGAAATTAAGTGTGGGATTAAAGGCTCTTCAGAGATTATCTGGCGCCGGAATGATGTGGATTTGCATAAAATTCATAATCCGGAAATCACAGTGAGTATTATCTTTTATTTCTTTTCTTTTCTTATATTAATTATCTATGTCTGATGATGGTGTAAATAAACATTGAATTATTAACAAAATAATGTCAATAGGATACATGGTAGCGTTTCGTTTTTGAATAAATGCATTTTATACTTTATGTCTGTAATCCAATCAAAAAGGTTGACTCTCTATAAAGAACTATACACAAACTTTTCATATTATCTATCTCTCTGTCTCACTCTTATGTGCATATATTGTACTGATTTAAGCCGCGAATGTGGAATTAACAAGAGTTAGAAACGGGAAATACATGAACACAACTTGGAATTTCAAATAACACTGAATTACTAAATTTATACACACAAGAAAATACACTTGAAAATAATTGTTGTTACAAACAATTGTATTATCTACGGGAAATATCAATCGTATAAATATAATGAATACAATTCCATATATGGGGTATTGAGTAAAAAATATTCTGTCACAAGTAGTTTATTACCATTAATAGATTTGATTCTGGGGGTATTTATGGTGTAAGTAAGTGAAATCACCAAATTCATTAAAGGATTAAAAAATAAAACAATTTGAAATATAAACTTTAAATATGTATTAAAATTAAACAAACTATATATAGATATATAATACCAGTCATGTATTTATTAAAACTTGTTTTAAAAAACAATGAGGACTGTCTAATGTTGCATGTTCTCATTTTGAGTGTATTCATTCTATGTTATGACGATTTTGGGTAATGTGACGTAAGCAGTGACGTAATTTTTGTTACAGACAAAAGCCGGAAGCGAATCTCCATTATTAATAGATATACACATTTTTAAAGCAAATCCTACTCATATTTTCATAGAGACTTCATTGGTATTAATGATTTTGACTATAAATTAAATACTCACTTACACAACTCCTGGTGGTATTGTGACATAAGCAGTGATGTAATTTTGGTTACCGACAGACAGATGGCGAATCTCCATTATAATAAGATTTTAAGTTTTGAAATTTAAGAATGTGAAGTTTCACTTTAACTAGTTTTTAACCGCGCATCATACACAATTTTCCGCCATTTGCAGAGGTCAAACATATTGGTCGTGATCAAAAGTTGGCATGCCACGGCATCTTTGAATTGTAATTGCCCTCTTTTAAAACGGGTGCAATAGTTGAGCTCAGCTGCGGCGCCAAAGGCCACTTGTATTATCTCAAGTGTTCCGCTGTAAGTTTTAACAAGTTTGGCATAAAGCTCTCTGCACACAAGCTGCTGCTCCCATGCATTCGTTTGAGTAAATTCACCAAGAGGTTTTCAGAAAACAAACTAAAATTTTTACTAGTCTCTGTAAGGAGTGCACTCTTGGGATACATTTTTTGCAAGAATTACCGTTATGACTTAAAATATCAGGTACATTTTACTTACCTCTTCTTCAATGCCCAGTTACACTACCTAAAACGGTATTTGTTTTGTTAGTTCATAAAAAAGAGCAAAAAGCTAGAGAGTGATTGATATAATATATATATATATATATATATATATATATATATTATATATATATATATATATATATAAGTAAGAAATAATAAAAGACTTAGAGATTTAGCTTTATAGTCTATTTCAGGGAGACTATAATGCTAAACCTCTAAGTCTTTGTTATTTCTTTACTTATATATTTGCTCAGTGACTCTAACATTAAGAGCACACATCGAGCTCTCAAACTGCGACAGGGGTTTAAATAAAACTCTGTGTCGTAAGGAAGATTTATTTTCTGGACTTTTGGATTATACATATATATATATATATATATATATATATATATATATATATATATATATATATTATATATATATATATATGAACAGAAAATGATAAGACAAACAGTAATATTTTACATTATTTTTGATCGTTCTCAACTAGTTTTCTTACATTTTACTTGGCTCTTCTTCAATGCCCTGTTAAACTACCAAAAACTGTATTTGTTTTGTTAGTTCATATATATATATATATACACCATAAAGTGTTATTCAGAAACCAATGGTAGGACCGACTTTAATATTGCATTATTAATCATAAATAAATAAATAAATAAATAAATATATATATATATATATATATATATATATATATATATATATAAGTAAAGAAATAACAAAAGACTTTGAGATTTAGCATTATAGTCTATTTCAGGGAGCTCAGACAAATAGTCTAACTCTCCCGACTCATCAGATGCGAATGATGAAATTTTTTATTACTTTAAAGGCATTTGAAAACAGATTTTTATTTTTATATATTTTTTAAATTTATATATATATATATATATACATATATATATAAATTTTTATATATATATATATATATATATATATAATTATAGGTGTGGGGGGGTCACTGTTTCAGCTTTTGCTGGAACGGTGTACCAAAGGCAGTATTATTGGTAGAGTGCTCAATATAAAATACAGCAGTCATATAATATAAAAAATAAATATATAAAGGTTTTACATATCTATTTATTTGATGACAAAGGAACATTCATGACCATATTGGTTTCATGCGAGGCAATCATCAGGTGAAGATTTTACAAATGCATCACTACCATTGTACGGTCGCATCACCTGGACTAACAAAGCGCTTAGAGGAAAAGCTAGATTGGAGCTATACAAGGATGTTGCATGTTGTTCTTTAACAAATCCTGGAAGAAGCAGCCCACAAGATAGCAGCTGTATGGCCACTCGCCACCTATCACACAAATCATCCGTGTAAAACAATCAGGACATGCTGGGTACTGCCGAAGAACAGTTACATATGAACAAATCAGTGTAGGCCAGCCAGTAAAAACCATCAATCTGCTCAAATGGAGGCGCGCGGTGTAATGGCTTGAGTCGTAGGAAATGGACTCGTCCACTCCAGTTCAAATCTTAAACGAGGCTGTCTACATTTCACATAGCGCTAATACCCTTGGAAAAGGTATGCATCTAACTTCTCTCTCTCTCCGGCTATGGCTAAATAGCAGGGAAGACTGAGCTCTTTAATCCTAGTTAGGCAACCGGTATAGGAGAAGCAAAACTCATGCGCAGGGGTTGGTAAATATGTACATCAGATTTGTGCGGATTCTGAATGTTGCACAAAGGACCTCCCTAGGGTAATGACCGATAAGGATATTTGGAGGGAGAGACTCATGGATATCCATGGTGTCAGCCTGATCAGATGATGATGATGATGATGATGATGATGATGATTGGTTGCTTTATAAAAATCAATAAAATATAATTGAAGAAGGAAATATCTAAAATACCATTGATTAAAAAGAAAGAGAGAGAGAAAAAAAATTACTGGCATATTTTTAGATTAGCACAGGATTCTATTTCAAAAAGGAGATTCATTTATTTTTCCACATTATATGATGATACATATTACTTTCACTTTAATATTACTACTGTTCTTCTACAAGGGTGGATTCGGTATTGATTAACCCATGAAGGAATTCTTTAAACCACACAACAGTAGGCAAATCATTTATATTAGAGAGGAATACTTGATCTCATATTATCACCATCATGTCACACCAGCAGCAGGTATATCCATGACAATCTCTAACCCACCATCCCTATCATTCATTGTCCCCAGGAGGTCCTCCGAACAGCATCCAGTATCTGCACACAGCTGGTCTATATACGTCTTTGTTTGACGACCTGCATTCGCATGTCCATGTAATGTTTTCCATTTGAGGACGTCGCTTATGAGTTCGTCCTTGCTTCTACAGCTGTGCCTCGTTTGTCTCACTCGGATGGTTTATGTGATAGGGGGCAGATGGCCGTATAGCTGCTTCCTTGCGGGGTGTTGTTTCCAGGATTTGTTCAAGATCGCACGTAGCTTTCTTGTGCAGCTCCCATCTAGTCTATGCTCGAGGCGTCTTATCAAGGTCCAAGTGGTGCAGCCATACAGTAGCACTGAGGCCACCACGGCCTGGAAGAATTTTCGCTTTAACTTGTCGGTAGTGAGATCTGATTTCCATATAAATGATAATCTGTTTATAGCAGACCATGCCTTTCCTTATGCGTGCATTAACATCACTTTCTGTGGATGAGATATTACTATCTAGGCACGTGAATTGTTCTACTGCATTTAGCGGCTTACCGTCGAGTGTGAAAATGTTTCGTTTATTTTTAAAGCACATGAACTCTGTTTTATAAATAGATGTGTTTGAGTGTGTTTTCTAACTAATATATATATATATATATATATATATATATATATATATATATATATATATATATATATATATAAACATAATTTGATCTGTATATAGATATTGTAATACGAATTACGAAGAGGACGCGTTTGCACACGCTGCAAGCTGACCACGAAAATACAGAACTGGACGCTCTAAGGCCTGGCAAGTGACCAAGGAAGCTACGGACACTCGCAAAAGAAAGATCAGAGTGCTTTCTAATGAAGAAGGACTGAATGCTGCTGTAGGATGTTCCAAACTACTACAGTGGCATTAATAGGCACGTTGTCAGAAGAAGAGAGAGTAGACCACCTAGTTCTTAACTCTTTGCCTACTTAACGTTCTCCCATTACTGCGATCCAACTATAAGCTGCTGGCTTGTTGGTTAATTAGAATTGAGCAGAAGGACCCAGATTACAGTAACAATAGGACATTAATTGAATAGAATGCGTAAAAATCATTTCCAATTCATTTTTATTATAAAAATCATTTCCAATGAATTTTTATAATAAAAATCATTTCCAATGCATTTTTATAGTAAAAATCATTGTCCAATGCATTTTATAGTAAAAATCATTGTCCAATGCATTTTTATTGTATAAATCATTGTCCAATGCATTTTATAGTAAAAATCATTGTCCAATGCATTTTTATTGTAAAAATCATTTCCAATACATTTTTATTGTAAAAATCATTGTGCGATGTATTTTTATAATAAAACTCATTTCCCATGCATTTTTATAATAAAAATCATTTTCCATGCATTTTTATTGTAAAAATCATTTCCAATGCATTTTTATAGTAAAAATCATTTCCAATGCATTTTTATAGTAAAAATCATTGTCCAATCCATTTTTATAGTAAAAATCATTGTCCAATGCATTTTTATAATAAAACTCATTTCACATGCATTTTTATAATAAAAATCATTTCCAATGCATTTTTATTGTAAAAATCATTGTCCAATGCATTTTTATAGAAAACTTCATGTTCACTTCATTTCTATTGTAAAAAAAAAATAATCTGCAATGTATTTTCATGGTAAAAAACAGATTTCGTGCATTTTTATAGGATCATGATCATGATGATGATGATGATAATGGTGATCTGTGCAAAGATCTTTGTTTTTCAAGGTTGAAAAGACAGTTAAAAGGGGGGAGAAGCCCAAGGAGGCGTATCAAACAAATAAAAATAATATCAGCATTCTAAAAAAAATCATTTCAATTTTCCTTTCCTTTGCTGTCAGTTATTTTCCTCCTGGAAATGGACACGGATGTGGGATCAGCTTATCCTCAGTGGTCATCGTAATAGAGGGATTATTTTACTTGATGTAAAAATAGAAGTTACATAACTTTAGCACTGGAAGTAAAAAGGTAAAGTCGTCGGGGCGGCCTAATGTCGGTATCAGCCAATCAGCGAAGGAGTCTATCCCCTTTTCACTAGCGCTAGACCAAGGAGATTGTTTTCGCATCTGAGGTGGAGCGCCACACCTACCATCAGCTCCTTACTTTACCGCACAGATCCCTGTGATACTCATAACGCTGAGTTGGCGACTGAGGGGGTTATCCAACCAGTTTTGGCATTGGTTATGATATCTGTATATATATATATATATGTGTGTGAGAGTGAGTGTGTGTGTGTGTATGTCTGCCTGTGCATGTCTGTGTGAGTGTGCATTGTTGCGCTTCTGTGTGTATGTGAACGTGAGTGTCTGTATAGGCATTTAGGACCATATGACCTTTAGGCACCCCTTTTTGATCTCAATTAAGTAAGGACATGTTTTTCATTTACACCGTCAATATCCGGTTGTTTTAACAAACGATTTTTAGTTTTTTTTTAATTATAAAACTAACCCTAACCCCTAAAAAACAACCAGATATTGACGGTGTAAATGAAAAGCATGTCCTTTCTTAATCGAGAATATGGAAATCGGTAATATATATATATATATATATATATATATATATATATATATAAAGCATTATATACATTTTATTAGAAAACACAGGCAATCTTCTTGTATACATACATGCATGCACACCACACACATATATATATGCCACACACACACACACACACACACACACAACACACACACATATATATATATTATATATATAATATAATCAAAAGATTTGAGTGAAGAAATCTGCCTTAGATTAAAAATGACTACATACGCACGCACGCACCACACACACACACACACATATATATTATATATATTTGTGAAGCATTATATAGAACAATTAATTTTAGATGACTTGTAATACATTGCATGTATATTATATATATAATATATATATATATATATATATATATATATAACTAAATTTTCCTTTAGCATATGCAGTTGGGAAAAAAACACTTTCTCTTCAGGAAGAAGAAAAGTCAAAATTCGGTTACATAGTGTTATTGTTGTTTTACACCTTGCAAGTTTTTTCACACCAACTTCAGCCGATGGTTTCCACTGAATTCCCCCCCCCCCCGATTTTGGTCATAACCATTCCTTCGCATAAGTGGAATCGGTCTATAAACATTTATAGGAATAATGTGCCATTTTATTTTTTTTTATTCTAAGATGATTACCAATTCTGGCTATGTTTTTTTCCATTTCTGGACCTTTCCAGGCCTATGACTAAGATCAGTTACATGATATTCCCAACAGTGTATTATTCTATGTTATGACGATTTTGGTAATGTGACGTATTTTCTAATATTTAAATAAAAAATTAACGCGATATGAAAAATTAGAAAAAAAGCTTTTGTTTACAATTGATGAACGACGGGAATTTATAAAACAAAGTTGATTTGTCTTTAAGTGTTTTCGTTGATTTGTATTTAATTCGTTTTAAAAATAATTAATTAGTATGAAAAGACATACTAATTACATAATTTAGAAATATCTTTTTTTCTAACCAAATAATATTTTTTTAAGATAGAAACAGAAATATGCCATAAATAAGATTTGATTTTATGTTAAAATTTAAGTAGTATGAAAAAAATGATACTACGAATTCAAGGTTGACTGAAGCAAAATATACTTTTTTTAACTCCCTGTAAAAAATAATTCCATTGATAAAATCTCAATCAAATTACAGTGACGTAGTTTCGGTTTCAGACAAATAGAGACCTAATCTCCATTATAAAGATGTAGTTGACTGTATATACATACAACATGAATGTTTACATGTAAAATGCAGAGATGCTGATAGGTACGCGTCCTGTGTCCCTGACGCATAAAAATCTAAAAGGACGCAGTAAAATAGTATCCATGCGTCCTAGTGATTTTCTTTATTCTTCTCTCACAATTTCAAGCTAACTGTAAATACTTTC
>CM042153.1:7636577-7646740 GCA_023376005.1 Doryteuthis pealeii | reverse complement strand
AACAATTCAAATAAGAACTTACATTGCTTTTAATATTGTACAGTATTTGGAGAGTGTAATATTATTTTGAAAACTAACTGAGTTACTCATATACTATGGCTTGCTTTAGGTTTACTTTGGTTTATCTTGATGCCAAAATATATACACGCACACACACACACACACACACACATATATTATATATATATATATATATATATTAAAATATTATATATATAATATATATATATAAAATATATATATATATATATATATATTATATACATATTATATATATATATAAGGGTCAGGCAAGAAAGTTAATACGATTGAGCAAGATACTTCATGAAATGACCTAATGGGTTTATTTTTCAACATAGTCGCATTTGGTCCGGTCATCAACAGCAGATAGGATGTGCCCATACGAACTTTTCAGTCCACCTTCCTCTTTCTCTCTCTCTTCTCTTCATATATTATTTCGCCATCAATTCTTCCTCTTCCAGCCTCCACATCCATTCATTATACTTAAAAAAACTGGAACACATCACTCCTGATGATGGCACTTCGAAGTGCCAAAAGTATCGGGATATGAACTTCGGTGGACTAATCACGAATTCCATCCAAATATTTTTTTTAAAAGTTGGCCAGAAAGCTTGAAAAGATCATCATAAAATCGTTTAAACAGGAGACACTTGTTTTGTTTAATTCTACCATGTTATAATGAAAGTATGGCCCAAATTACACACACACACCACACACACATAACTCCGATTCGCCGTGTCCATTTCCTACGATGATAACCATTATTTTTAAGAAACTACACAAAATTGAATATGAAACGTACATCCTTTCATCATATTCTAAACCATACCGACATGTAATGAAGTATTTAGTTGAAACAGGTGTACGATGTTCTACGTTGCGCACGTTATTTGCTGAGTTCGCTTGTCATGATTATTTTCAATAATTATGGAATTTTATACGATATACGCATTGTAATTGCCTTCAAGCAAAAAATATAAATGATATATATATATGGATGTGTAGATGTATGATATCTTATAGAAAAACCCAGGCACCATAACTTAGATTAAATTTAACGTAATGCAATATAACTTATGCAGGTCCACCCTCCAAATAAAGAGAAAATAATATATATATTTTGAATTAGTTAAATTATTAAGTAGAGAAAACAGGTTTTCTTGGATCTTCATATATATTTTTTTCTTCCTTTTTTTATATATGTATATATATGTGTGTGTGTGACTTTGAAAGAAAATTATAAATTAAGAAATAAAATAGAATAAAATAATAAATAAATAAAGGTAAATAGGAACATATGAAGAAGAAATAAACTACTAATTAAATGAAATCTAAATGAACTGGGGTGGCCCATTTAGTTGGAATCTGGAATAGATTGATTAAACAGAAATTCCTAACAAATTACTGACAAGTGGTCAGATATCTTTTTTATTACTCTACAGCTGAGCGACACAGGACAATATAAAAAAATCTGTTTTCAAATGCCTTAAAAGTAATAAGAATTCATCATTCGCATCTGATGAGCTGGGAGAATTAACACTTTGTCAACCTCCCCGAAATAGACTATAACGCAAAATCTCTAAGTCTTTTGTTATTTCTTTAGTTATATATATATATATATATATATATATATATATATATATAATCCAAAATGTGACATTGAGTAAAGAACTTCAACAAACACCATGGGATCTTGCTCAACGGCCTGATGATTGCTATTTAGCATGAAACCTGGGTCGCTGTTTATAATGAACATTGATCTGTGAAAACTTTGTAAAATAAATAAATATTAGCTCTTACAATTTGTGATTGAGCACTGTATTTTCTTTGTTTCATCACAAAAAAAAATTGTTTTTACATACACCTATATATATATATATATATATATATATATATATATAAACTGAGTGTGTGTCTGATGCATATTTTGATGTCATTTTGTAACTGAGTATGTTGAACTCATCCTTCGAATTATTATTCTAATCTGAATCTATACTAAAACTTTTGTTTTCTTTCTTTTTCTCTTTCCATGCGGCGTCACTCTTGGAACAAATAGTCAAGCAGTACCTGGCAACCCTGATGTTCAGTTACTATGACAACGACCTGGACAACTTCTTGGAAGAAGTCGAACTTTGGCGCATTGAACAAAAAGAGAATTTTGAGAAACTCTCAGAGAAATGCACCCTCCTGAATATGATTAACTATGAGGATTCTGGGGATAAGGATGGCAAGATTTCATTCAAGGAATTTGTGTCAGCCTTCAGTAAGTATTATATTTCAATATATATATATATATATATATATATATATGAATTTAACTTTTTTTTTTAAACAAATTGAAAAAAATTTTTAGAAAAAACAAATTGAAAAAACTTTTTTTTTAAAAACAAATTTTACATTTTTGGGGAAAAGGTTTGTCTTTATTATTTGCTCTACTTAGGTATTGAGCACTTTTTACTTATTAGCTTTCGTTTCCTGTCGGTTTTGTATATATAAATATATATATATATATATATATATATATATATATATATATATAAAATTGTTTTTTCTTTTGGCCAAATATTGTACAAATAGATTATTTTTGGTTGGTACGATTATCTTGGTCTTTTCTTTTTTCAAAATTTTTTTTTCTCCCCGGGTGATGTTTGGTAGTATATTTTTACAATCTATTTGCTGGGTTTTTTCTCACCACGAGGATTTGTACTAAAATATTATATCAAATTAGAAAACCTAATGAAACTAAATAAGAATGTAGAAAAAATGATTTGAAACAGAGGGGGTATAATCGAAAAATAGAATAACTTTGAAACTAACTCTTCCATCATTTTCCATCACTCCCGTCTTTCATTACTAAATTTTCCTAATTTAATGATTTAGTTAAAATAGGAAGTAAAGAATAAAATTACACTTATTTCTTCTTGTTAATCGATTTCTTTTAAGATTTATCCCCGAGATTTTTGCTCATATTAAGATAAAACCAAACAATTAGAAATCAATAATACTAAGCACATATTTATTAAAATCAAAAATTTAATATCAATATGCAAATTAGCCTTCTCGTTCACTCTGTAAATCACTATTTTGTTGTATATATAAATACAATTGCATGTTCTTAGTATGTATATATATGGTCAACAGTATTAATAATATAAAACAATTTTATTACTAATTGATGTTTAAATAAAATCCTGGAGAATGTGACGTGAATAAGTAAGAGAATTGTGACTTGAATAGAAAAAATATTTTCAGTCACAGACAGACAAACACACAGTCTCCATTATAATAAGATATGTGTAAATTTTCCCATAATTTATTTTGCCCAGACAAAGCTGGTAATAATGACTTGAGATACAATAAAAAGAGGAAAACGAAAATTCAGTGTTGAAAGAAAATGCAAATCAAATTGAATGATGATGGCTAAAAAAGTTGAAAATAAAATATTCCAAATAATAGAAATAATTCCATCATTTCCATAAGGCATAAAGAAAATATAGATAATGTTAAATGAAGAACTTTGTGCAACAATTATGGAATAACGAATCGCACGGGTGTCTGACCATTTATTCAAGCGTAAAGAATTCCATAATGCTCAGGAAATTCCAGATAACTATTCAAGTGCTTCCTTTCTTAATTTAATCTTTTTTTTTCTTTTTTTTTTCCACTAAAATCGCTAAGTACTTTTCAAGATGTTCAATTCCTTGCATGAACACACTTTCTACTTTAGACAATCACAGGGTTATGAAAGCAATAGAATATATGACTAAATCAACTCTGAGAGAGCATTTCCTGTTTTCTTTAGATATTTTCCACATTTTCTTTTTGTCCATTGTTTTTATCTCGTGACTAAAAATCAATTTTTTGATCTTTTTTCTTGAAGATAAATTGGCAGCAAGCCATGTTGTTTTTGTTATTATGACTGCATTCACCCTGTGTCGGTTGAGGCGGCTCCATTGTCTAAGACTTCATTCACCCTGTGTCGTTTGAGCCGGCTCCATTGTCTAAGACTGCATTCACCCTGTGTCAGTTGATCTGGCTCCATTGTCTTAGACTGCATTCACCCTTTGTCGTTTGAGCCGGCTCCATCGTCTAAGACTGCATTCACCCTGTGTCAGTTGATCTGGCTCCATCGTCTAAGACTGCATTCACCCTTTGTCGCTTGAGCCGGCTCTATCGTCTAAGATGAAATGCAAAAAAATGTATATCCTGATTCTTTGGTGTCGCTTATCCACCTAATTCTTATTTATCATAAGTGTCGTCACCCCAGCTAAATAATTGACCATTTCGTCTTTATTAGAAAGAAAGAAAGAAAATAAAAAGGATATGCTACACAGAAAAATATAATAAAAAAGAAATAGAGTATGGGAAAGATAGAGAAAGTGGTAGAGTGCACGGAAGCGATAACGCTAATCTGTTTCAATCGAACATGATGAAAATATGAAACGAAGGAAAGAAAGACAAAAAAGTGTGACAGAGAGTTAAATCAAGATTATTATTCTTTTTTATATATTGAACTATAGCTCTTAAGTAAACATATCAAACGTTGTAATAATTAAATCATCATACTCTGATATATACACAGGTCCTGCTAGTCATAATAATCATTTGTTTTCACACTGTTACATAGTTTCGAGTATTTCAATTTCATATTTATAATTTGTACAGTTATATGGTTTTAAGTATTCAAATTAAATACAATTAAAAAGTTGTAAAGTCAGTGGAGTGGTCTATTGTCAATATCAGCGGAGTTTAACTTTAATTTTTAATTCAAAGTTTTCATTCTCCTAGATTAGTTACCTAGACATGATTAAAGAGCCCAGTCTGCCCTACTATTTACCCATAGTTGGAGGGAGATTAGATGTATTCATACCTTTCCAACGGGTTTTAGCGCTTTTTGAAATGCAAACGACCTTGTCCAGGATTTGAAATATTTTCTGCGACTATAACCATTACACCACGGGCCTCCGTATTTTTTTCTGTATTCCTTTTTTATCAATTCATGTCCCTTCTTCACAATTTCATTGTTATCACTTTTCTTCCCCCCCTCTCTCTCTCTCTCTCCTCTCTCTCTCTCTCATATACATCCGTATTTCTTTTTTATCAATTCATGTACCTTCTTCACAATTTCATTGTTATCACTTTCTTCCCCCCCTCTCTCTCTCTCTCTCTCTCTCTCTCTCTCTCTCTCTCTCTCTCTCATATACATCTGTATTCCTTTTTCATCAATTCTTGTCCCTTCTTCACCATTTATTTTTAACACTTTTCTTTCTCTCTCTCTCTCTCTCTCTCTCTCTCTCTCTCTCTCTCTCTCTCTCTCTCTCTCTCATATACATCCGTATTCCTTTTTATATGAATTCATGTCCCTTAACCATTTCTTTTTTAACACTTTCTCTCTCTCTCTCTCTCTCTCTCTCTCTCTCTCTCTCTCTCTCTCTCTCTCACACACACACACACACACACACATACTCTCTCCTCTCTCTCCTCTCTCTCTCTCTCTCTCTCTCTCTCTCTCTCTCATATACATTTTGTATCTTTTTATCAATCTTTTCCTTCTTCACCATTTATTTTTTAACACTTTTCTTTCCCCCCTCTCTCTCTCTCTCCTCTCTCTCTCTCTCTCTCATATACATCCGTATTTCTTTTATATGAATTCATGTCCCTTCACCATTCTTTTTTAACACTTTTCTCTCTCTCTCTCTCTCTCTCTCTCTCTCTCTCTCTCTCTCTTCTCTCTCTCTCTCTCTCTCATATACAACTGTATTCCTTTTTATCAATTCTTGTCCCTTCTTCACCATTTCTTTTTTAACACTTTTCTTTCCATCTCTGTCTCTGTCTCTGTCTCTGTCTATCTATCTATCTATCTCTATCTATATAGCTAGCTATCTTTTTCAAACCATGATTTTATACAAAGTAAAAAAAAATAATAATTTTAAAAAATGACCAACATAGAAAGTAAATCTTTCTCTTTAGCAACAAATATTTTTTAACCTTTTCATAATTTTTATTCTTTTTTTTCTATAATATTAATGATTTACTTGGCATATTTCATCACGTAGACTTTGATGGTGAACTCTTCTTCTAAGAGTGTCAGGCCATTAATAGCTGTCTATAAAGAAAATCGTTCTTCCTATCCTCAATACTCAAAATGAAACTTGAAAAAATTCCACTATACTTTATTGGGTTTTTTTCTTCTTACATTTTTCATGTTTTTGTTTTTTTTTTGCCTCACTTCAGTTCTTTTTGTCTTTTCCTTTTTCTTTTTCATAAATAAAAAAAAAAGCAAGGCTGATGGCTAATGTTACCAGTTCTTTTAGTACATTTTAAGGCATCATTCACTTCTTTTTTTTCCAGCACTTTGCTCCATTTTCTGCATCTCAAGAATTTTCTTTTCTTCTTCTTGCTCGCGTATTTTACAGCGATGGTTGTGAACATTTCTCAAGAGAACTGAAAATGTCAAATTTACTTTCTGAAAATTCAGTTTATTAAATTTCATAGCCTCGTGTTTAAATATAGTCCTTCTGTTAGTTTCACTAAAAGTGTTGTGTCTGCCATGAATATCAAATACCTGGTACATTCTCTTCGCCATAAAGAGACTTATTTTATCAATAGTGTTCACTTAACGTATGATATATATATATATATATATATATATATATATATATATATATCTTTTTTGTAATATTTGTATTTTAAATTATCACATGTTTATCACAAACACTTATTTGTTTTCATAAATTGCAATACTCCACTTTGGCCCTATCTTGGGCTAGAAGGGCAGTCGGAGAGGCCCCTTCCGATCAATCGGCTGGTCACGTCAAGCCCTAGTACCTATATGATTTTCCCAACCCTATTGCCCTTATGGCAAGCCCCAACCCCTTTTATCATATGGGTGCTAGTCATCATAAAGAGACTTATTTTTATCAATAGTGTTCACTTAACATATATCTTTTTTTGTAATATTGTATTTTAAATTATCGCATGTTTATCACAATAAGATCTTATCAGAATAAGAAAACAAGAATTATTCTTTCTTATCATGATGTTGGTTTATACAATTACAAGTATTTTTTGGTAAGAATTGTATTATTTGGATTTTTCAGACTGCTGTCCTCATCTTTATTGTTCAAATAAATTTGGTTAAAAATAATAGAACCCTTACTGTTTTAAGTTTTCTAATAATTTTTTTTATGTTATCATCTTGAAAGGCGTTAATCAGTTGTCCAAAACAGTTATTGGTAAACCAAGTACTTTCAGTTCTTTTCTGAACCATGATCAAGGCTATTTATTGTTTAACTAAACTATCATTTGACTAAACTATAGTTTTGTTTTTGTCGCTAAGGTGATGCTCAATAACAATGGCAGTTTATTTTTTAAGTATTTCTAACAAGCTTTCGGACAACTGATTAACACCTTTCAAGATGAAAAAAAAAACACAATAAGGATTCTATTATTTTTAACCAAATTTGTTTGTATGAAAAGATGCTGCCCAAATATACCTATCTTTATTATCTGATATTTTGTTTAGTCTGAGCCTTTAGTGATATGTCTCTCATCTGTAGTACAACTACCTTAGATGCAGCAAAATTTTTCTCCGTTTTGAGGTGTTCTAGCTCTTTTGCTCAAAGTCTGGTACAGCCAGAAAGAGGCGCCAGTCTCTATGGGAACTCAGATAGAACAGAGTTCAAGTTTTAATCAGGCTGGTGTTATATTCAAAGTAAATGGCAAAGGGGGTACAAAACTAGGCATGATTGGGTGGGAAAGGTGATCTACTGAGAATTGTACATGAAATAAAAGTTTTAAACATACTACCAAATGGTATATGCACACAATATGATACTCCCCAGAGAATGAGATGCATAAGATTCTCTAGGACTTTGAGATATAGATGGATCAACTAATTCTTGCCAGAACTAGGCACGACTGGGTGGGAAAGGTGATCTACTGAGAATTGTGCAAGAAATAACATTTTGAACATATTATCAAATGATATATGTACAAAGCATGATCCTCCCCAAAGAATGACTTTGAGATACAGACGGATCAAATACTCCTGGCTAATAAGATGCTAATTAATATTAGATAATGATTATTTCATAACCACCCAGATACCCTAAGGTGGTGTGATGCTGAAATCCAGAGCTACCCAGCAATTCCTGCGACTACCGCTGCCAAACTGCATTGGCTTCTTTCCTTTGGGTCACAACGGCAGTGTGGAGAGGGGGGATTTGCTGCTTGGGCAACAGCTCATCCTCGATATGAACCTGCCCAGACTATGTAGTTCCAATTTTTTTAAATGAACTCTACACCACCGTCTCTCGCAGACGAAAGGATGCCAACAACAGCAAATAACCATTGAGAATATAACGTAAATAACAAAGGGAATTGTGACGTTGGTGGTGACGTAGTGTCAGTGAAAGACAGACAGACAAACACAGAATCTCCATTATAATAAGATATACGCGTATCCATTTCCGTCCATGTCGTTATCAATTTCTGCAAGTTCAGACTACATCTTGCCATGTCCAAATAACAATGAGCTCCCCATCCACCACCGCCACACGACCCCCCCACACACACACACACATACCTAACACTTCTCCCTTTCCCCCTTTCCGACTCCCTGCAGACTCTGAACCACCCACCACGCACACCCGAAATTTCCATTGGCACATGTTGCTATTGTCACTTTGGGTTGGCCTGAGAAACAGCAGAGAGATTGATGCTATGGATCCATTAGCAATTGTTACCATTGCTGTAATGGTGAAAAGGAATGGAGTCTAAAAACGATGGAGAGGATGAGGATGAGGATGGTAGTGAGGGGGTTAATGGCAGAGACATTTTGGCTTGCAGAATCTGTAATGGTGACATCATCCTAGATGGATGAGTGCTACAACTAGATATGACAATTTCCGAAAGGGGAAAGTATCAATGGCACTTTTGAACTAGCATCCTTATCTTTGTTGTTATTTTTTATCACAAAGTTTCGATAAGTGTGATATTTTTTTACCTTACACGGGTACCTTATTTGCTGGTTTATGTTTTGTTTGATTTAACGGCATGTCAATCCATGTTGGGTTATTTTATGCTGAAGACATTTTGTTTGATTCATTCTTGATGGGCGCTCAATTTTGTAAACACATTTTTTAATTCATTGTTTTATATTTAACCCACATATGTGGTCCTAACAGGTACTACCACTATCACTCCGGGTTATAGTTGACCTGGGAGTAATGGTGATGAAGGGGAACTTTACATTCCCAGAGGTCCAGAATTGGAACTTAAACATAGTTTGACGTTTTATCCAGGACACAAAGACCCTCAGACAACACCTTCTTGCACATATATGATAAAAAGGGTTAGGGGCTTTTCATAAGGATGATAGATAAATCTGTCCAGATTCTGGATGTTGCACAGAGGACCTGCCAGTGGGTGATGACCGATAAAAAGATTTGGCGAGAGATTTTCATGGATGCCCGATAATGAATAGGATGATGATGATGAGCATATATATATATATATATATATATATATATATATATATATATATAAGAGAGAGTTTTATAATTTGCTTGAAGTATTGTGTATATATTGGTTAGGAGGTTAATTTAGAAGGCTATCACAATGCAGGTATAAAGAAAATAATAATAATACGGTAACAATGGTGTTGTGTGTTAACCTGTATTTAATTCTTGAATTTTCGAGATAAAATCTCTTTTTCAAAAGATCACTGGAACTGAAGCAGTCTAGTTATGGCATTGTTACATATACATAGTTACACCATTGTTACCGTATTATTATTATTTTCCTTACACCTGCATTGTGATAGCCTTCTAAATCAACCAACTAACCAATATATATATATATATATAATATATATATATATATATATATATATATATTGAAGTATGTGCAAATGTGTCCAGGTTTTATTTTGTAACCGGTTTTCTGTTGCATATTCTAAGTTTTGTTGCGCTGTGAACATATGCACATATCTAATACTAGCAAGACAAAATTAATACAGTATTTTACAGTTGCTTATTTTGATCACTTATTGGGTTAGCTTTTGGCAAATAGGAAAGTACTGGCTACAAAGAGAATGTTTATTATAGAGAAAATGGTACTGGAATGGTTTCAGCTACTAT
>CM042153.1:7611577-7631577 GCA_023376005.1 Doryteuthis pealeii | reverse complement strand
ACCAACCAACCATCCAATCTTCTCAAAAACAATATATATATATATATATATATATATATATATATATATATATATATATATATACTATAGTGTGAGATGGTCACTGTTCAGCTTTTGCTGAATGGCGTACCAATATTGAATTTTCTGAAATTTTTTCGATTTTTTTTATTTTCCTTGCATTTGAAACATCTTGACCTGATGATTGCATTGCATGAAACCAATATGGTCGTGAATGTTCCTTTGTCACCTAATAAATAGATATGTTAAAACCTTCATATATTATCTTATATATTATATATATATATATATAATATATATATATATATAATAATATAATGCTTCATGTGTTCTATGGAAACATACTGACTTAACTGTCAAAATTTTCCTGATGGTTGTAATGTTTATAATGAGAGGTTTGAACAGCAGGTTGGATTTTAATTGCTAGGATGAAAGCTAAAAGCAAAAGTTAAGGAATAAATATGAACAAGAATTCAAAGTTAGATGTACAAAAAAATATGCAAAGTTATAAATCTTTTTGTATTTTTCTTTCTGGTCTCTATTTAAAAATAAGAAAAATGAACTGAAAAGAAGAAAGAGAAAAAACAGTAAAAGGTGAATGAAAGAAAAAGGAATGGCGAAATAAAGTAAAAGTAGGAAGGAATGATATTGGGAAATGAAAAAAAGAAGGAAAGTTTAATAAAAAGGAAAGAAAAGGGAGAAAGTTAAAGAAAAAAGAAAACAAAGGAAAAGAGAAAAATGAAAAAGAAAAAGAAAGAAGAAATAAAGAGAAAAGAAAAGGGAGAGGAAAGGAAAAAGGGAAATGAAGGAAATAAAAAAGGAAAAAAAGATTTTAAAAATAGAATGAAAATAGGATAAAAAGGGAAATGGATAGAAAGGAAAATTAATAACAGAAAAGTAAAGAAAATATAAGAAAATAAGAAGAGAAAAACAAAGAAAAAGCAAAAGGAAAAGAAAGAAGAAAGGAAAAGAAAGGAGGAAGGAAAACAGTGAAAAAAAAGAAAAAGAAAAGAAAAGAGAAAGAAAAAAGAAAAGAGAAAGAAAGAGAAAGAGAAAGAGAAAGAAAAAAAGAAAAGAGAAAGAAAATTAAAGAAAACAAAAAGAAAGAAAAAAAGAAAAGAAAAAGGAAACGTGAAAGGAAAAGAAAATGTAATAGAAAGAAAAAAGTGTAATAGAAGTGACAGTGACTTACCGGGAGCTAAACGCATTCGCTGTCTCGCGTGTCAATCTACTCTCTGAGAGCCGTTCGCCAAACTGCCAGTTTTATGCTACAAACTTATTTGCATAAGATAGCAGCGACACATTAAAAAAAAAAACAGGCGAGTGATCGTGGGGTGCAGTTCTCCTACAGGTTTCGTATACGTATTGATTGAATGTAACTTGCTAGCTCTGTTACTGTGCGTGACAACATAGGACTTGACAGTCTGTTATAGTATTTAGTTCTTGTTTGTACTGAAGGTTTGGTGTGTAAAATACAAACTCATTCATGATTTGAACTCATATTGTTTTATCCATTTCCTATGACGATAACCATTACACCACGGGCGCCTCCGCTTAAGGAGCTTAAATAATGTCTTGCAATACAGGACAACAGACAACGTATAGCCCTCATTTAGCAGCGTAGATCAAGAATTTGTGGAGAAATGAATAACAGGGGTTATACAATAGAGAAGTTATATCTAGGGGCCCCATACTAGCACATCGCTGGCATGTGTGATTATTTAAGCAACAGCAGGTTCTGTAAACAATCTGATGACTCGATTACGCATAAAATGACCCAAAAAGTGTTGATATGCCGTTAAAAAAAACACTGGCAGGATGTAACATTTTTACATTGGAATTTCAGTCTCGGAAGACTATGCATAAAACAATATGAGTTCAAATCATGGATGAGTCTGTATTTTACATGACGCTAATACCATTAATAAAGGTATGAATCCGACTATCCAGCTATGGGTAAATAGTAGAGCAGACTGGGCTCTTTAACTCTCTGCCTACTTTAAGCTGCTCACGGCGGCTTTTCCACCAATAACTCTTTCTACGCATACCACAAGCAAAGTACAAAAACTTGAGCAGAAGGACTCAGATTACAATAATAATAGGATTTTATTTGAATAAAATGAGTTCTGGGTGAATAGATAGTGAACGTTGAAATATCCATCATACAAGTACAAAATGGCAAGAAAATTTGTTAGAGCCATGGGGGATATTTCGAGTTAACCTTGGTATCGAAAGGAATCGAAGAAAAGGACAACTTTGAATTGAAACCAGTTAAACTCTGTTTGCAAAAACTGACCTTCTGCCACATCCTGCTCGTGCGTAGGAATTGGTTAATAGGGTAGGTTGATTTTGGAACTGTAACGCCTCACATGTGGCCAAAAGTGCAAAGTAACAGAAAGAATTATCACACACAATGTTGTTTTTTTCAAAACTTTGCCTTCGTTTGAGGAAATAGATTTCAATCTTTTAAAATCTTATCACTGTTACAGTTTACTTATGTGTCAGTGGTGATGGGGGGCATATTTTCAATTTGAATACTAGTTATAATATTTCATTCGTTTCATTTAAAACAAGCTTTTCTGTTTCACATATTGAAATTGTTAAATTTTCTAACCAATTTCCACACCAAATTTTGCGAAAACGAAGAATTTTGGTGCATTTTCATCATCATCATCATGTCGCGCGATTTGCACGGATATCCATGACGATCTCTCGCCAACTTTCTCTATCATTCATCGACTCTGGGAGCTCCTCCGAGCAGCAGCCAGAATCCCTACATAGTTGGTCAATGTAGGTCCTGGCTGGGCGGCCCTCGTTAGCATGCCCATGTGCTGGCTTCCACAGTAGTACGTCGCTTACGAGCTCGTCCTTGCTTCTCCAGCAGTGACCTGCATGTTTAGCCCATCTTACTCATATGGTTTGTGAGATGGGGGGCAGGTGGCCATACAGTTGCTTTTTTGTGGGGTGCTGCTTCCACGACTTATTCAGGACTGCTCGCAGCATTCTTGTGCAACTCCCATCTAGCTTATTCTATGTCCTCAAACAATGATGCAAATAAGAGATTTGGTTTTTGGTATCAATACTCATTATACCAACACCCAACTTTCGTTGTTTGAGATAACTTGATATTTTTTAAAAAGTGAAAAATCAACCTACCCTATTCGGTAAAGACATATTTAAGCTTCTTCAGTAGCACGGATATCCATGATGATCTCTCGCCAACCTTCCCTATAATTCATCGACTCTGGGAGTTCCTCCGAGCAACTGCCAGCATCCTCACATAGTTGGTCAATGTAGGTCCTGGATGGCCAAGCTATCTTTGTAAAGAGTTAACCTATATATGTATACAATAATATGTATAATTAGATCGTATATGTATAAAAAAATAGTATGTAGTAACTATATATGAATAGTATGCATAATAGGTATATATTTATATATATATATATATATATATATACACTATTATGCATACTATTCATATATAGATACTACATACTATTTTATATATATATATATATATATTGTAAACACGGTATGTTTGGAATGGCTTTTTTGCCGACAATTTTTGGGAGATATGTGCTTAATTGGAGTCGTACCAAAATTTGAAATTTTCAAAATTAGGTACGACTCCAATTAAGCATATATATATATATATATATTATATATATATATATATATATATATATATATATATGCAATAGTATGATATATAGTATGTCTGTAATAGTATGTGTATAGATGCAATAGTATGTATAATAGGGTGTAATAGTGTATAATAGTCTGTGTGTATATATACAGTACTATATATATATATATATATAATAGTGTGTGTATATATAATAGTGTGTACAATAGTCTGTGGAATAGTGTGTGTGTATTATATTTACAATAGTATGTATTATAGTGTTTATATATGTATAATAGTGTATATATATATATATACATATATATATATATATATATATATATATATATAAACAATAGTATGTATAACAGTGTATATATATGTATGTATAATAGTGTATATATACAATGGTATGTCGTGAATGGAAGTCGTTTATCGCGAAAAGATTTATACACACACGCGCAACCACACACACAAAACACCTAAAAGTGCACAATGCTTTTTTTCGATACACACACTCACACACTCTGATACTCACACTGTAAAAGAGAATATTTGACGTCATATTTCAAACCGTCCACTTTTTTCAGCATCCTTTCTTCAGACTTCAAATTTTGAACAGACTGAAAAACAAGGACTATCACTTGCTTTTCTCGTTATTCTGTGATAGAATTTTTTTTATCACCTTCCATATACCAACAAATGCCTTGAGGATTATCTAATTAATAGATCGAAACACTGCAGCGTCGGCCAATAAACCTACCATTCAACTTATTTAAACCTGTGTTTTTTTTTCAATTTTCTTAATATACTACATACAATGGTATGTATAATAATTTGTGTATATGTATATATACAATGGTATATACAATGTGTACAAGTATATCTATAAGTATGCCACCCATGAGCTTCGGTTTGTGGGTGGTCCCACGTTAATAGGGCCTTGTGCCTAACCCGTACAAGTGGGGTACGAGGTAAATACAATGTATATGTATAAGTATGGAAAGGGATAAAGGAAAAGGGCGACTTTGAATTCAAACCAGTTAAACTCTGTTTCCAAAAAACTGATCTTGTGTCACATCCTGCTCGTGTGGAGGGGTTGGGTAAACACATATTTAAGCTCATTGGCAGGCCAAGCTATCTTTGCATATTACTGCCAATCTTTTATAGAGCTTTCACTTTTGATATTCAAACCTCAAATATATATTAGCCAGGCCAATGAATCGCTGGCAGAATGTCATGCTATTTCATCCAAAGCCTCGAATCAGTCAGGCAAGACAGGTTAGTCAACCGTGATTAATCTGGCTTTGAAGGTTATTCATGGTTTTGTGGATAGCAGTTGTGTCCTCCAAGATGCAGTCGGAGACTATGGCCAAACTCTTGACTAGCTTTTCAGATAAAATTGAGATGGTTTAATATAATCATCATTATCTCAGTCGGTAGAGTGTTCGGCTAGAAACCATGAGGTTCCTAAGTTCGATACCAGCCCTCGCCAACTCAGCGTATGAGTAGCACAGGGATCTGTGCGGTAAAGTAAGGAGCTTATGGTAAGTGTGGCGCACCACCCCAGACGCAAAAAAACAATCTCCTTGGTCTAGTGCTAGTGAAAAGGGGGATAGACCCCCTCGCTGTATGGCTCTTACCGACATTAGGCCCCACCAACGACGACTTTACTACTAGCAAAAAAAAGATGCGCTCTCCGGACGCAAGTATTTAAGTTTTAATGTAATAAAATATCATATCAAATTAGAAAGGCAAATGAAACTAAATAAGAATGCAGATAAAATTATTTGAACAGAGGAGGGTATAATCGGAAAATAAAACAACTTTAAAGCTAACCATCATTTTTCCATCGCTCCCGTCTTTCATTGCTGATTTTTCCTAATTTAACTATTTAGTTAAATTAAGAAGCAATGAATAAAATTACAATTATTTCTTCTTGTTAATGGATTTCTTTTAAGATTTATTCCCGAGATGTTTGCTCATGTTATGTTTATTAAGATAAAACCATTCAATTAGAAATCAATAATACCAAGCACATATTTATTAATATCAAATTTTAAATATCAATATGCAAATTACTCTTCCCGTTCACAGTGTAAACCGCTATTTTGTTGTGCATATAAATACACTTGCATGTTATTAGTATTAAGACAATGTCAGCAGTATTAATAATGTATAACCTTTTTATCAATAATCTGAGGTTTAAATAAGAATAAAATCATGCAGCATGTGACGTAAATAACTAAGGGAATTGTGGCTTGGGTAGTGATATAGTTTCGGTTACAGACATACAGACACAAAATCTCCATTATAATAAGACTAGCAAAAAAATGCGCTCTCCGGGCACAAGTATTTAAATTTTAATATAATCAAATATTATATTTAGTTAGAGAGACTAATTTTTACTATTTATTTTAATAGATTACAATGTAAAATTGCTTTTAATACGTTTGGGAATCTATATATTAATACGCGTATATCTAAATCTTCCGTGCGTTATCATCCTGCAACACCCCTGGTTAAAAATGAGGCCGTCCAAATTGTTCAAGATTAAATGTAGATCCAGATTATCTGGGGTCGCTTAATCACAGATTTCTTATTTGTCCCATTTTATTTTACTCAATCTTAAAAATGAAACATTCCAAATGGTCTATTGTCGCTTAAATGCCTAACGTACAATTGTGAATTACGGAATATATTTTGGGTAATTTTGATTTTATGTCACCCAAGCCCCCTGCCTTAATTTACGCTATGTTTTAGCGAACCAGCGTCAGGCGAATTTGCGGCCCAAATTAGATATTCTCCGAGTCATGTTTGTGTCACTTTTTTGTCGGCAAATTAATGTAGATATTTTAAAAGCCTCTCCGCCCAGATATTTATCGGCACATCAATGTAAATATTTTACTTCCTCCGTCCCTTTAAGAAAGAGCAAGAGAGAGATAAATCGAGATTATTATACTTTTTACATATTGAACTATTTGGCAATAGCTCTTAAGTAACCATATCAAACGTTGTAATACTTAAATAATTAAATCAACATACTGTGGTATATCCACAGGTCCTGCTAATCATCATTATTACTATTGTTATATAGCGGCTTCAAATTCACGACGCTAAATATGTGTACGTCAGTACTAGAATTTTCACTGTACCCAAAGCGATGTATGTTAGTAGTCAGCTAGGACCGACTACTGGACTTTAATAACAACAGATACGTAGGTACAAAGAGAGGACCCTTCTTTATTTTCTTCGGTGTGTGGGTGGTGATGGCACAGGGCTTACAATGCGTGCCCGAGAGGTGGTTGCTGACGGGAGACGTGAAGTGTCCTTTCTTTGCCGGCTGGCGTCTCTGGGTCTGACTGCTGCCGGCTCGACCCTCTGGTTTTTGTATTGACGACACGCCTACGCATCTTTATCTTTTGATCTGATAACGGACGTTTGTTATATATTTCTTTATATTCACCCTGCTTCCTTGACCGGAATGCCTCGCTTTCGTTTTCCCCTTTTTTTTTTAATATATATATTTTATATTTCTCTTTGTCTTTTTTCTGGAAGCTTCGTTGTCCGGCCGAGGACAATACAACACTATTAGCAATAAAAATGCGCGAACCGAGCATAGGTATTCAAGTTTTAATGTAATTAAATGATATATTTAGTTAGAAAGACTACTGAAGATTACACTTATTTTTACTTTATTCTAATTGATTTCAATATAAAATTGCTTTTGGTATGTTTGAGAATAAAACAATAATATTAGAAATCAATAACACCAAGTAATTATTTACTAACCCCGGTTTTGTTAAAACCGATATGCAAATTATTCACACCATATACTAATTTCTTAATGATATTATAGAAGGGGGTGGGAATATATGGGGCGAAATAGACCTTCGAAACAACAAGCTCCCGCCGAGGGGGAACCAAAAACAAGCGAGTTCTCCGTCTTCTCACAAGCCAGACTCTCTGTTGGTCAACACATTCTTCTGTCTTCGTTTAGCAGCTGGAAAATCTGTCGTCGTAGTCAAAATAATCTTTAGCAGTTCAAAATCACATTTCCTATTTAGTTTTGTTTCTGTTCGACTAAAATCCATTTCTTTACTGAAAAGCGCTTCGTCGTCGACTGCTTCTGCTGCTGCTCGCTGCCCAGCGCTCGACTCACTTGTTATTTTATGGGCATATTAGCCAAACATTCGGGCACATCAGTCGAACCTGGCGTCCGTCCAGTGCCCAAAACGCATTTGTTTTTGCATGCGGGAGGACGCGATTTCGATCCCGGCAGGCAAGACAATGTCTTGCTCTTTTTCCTTTCTCGTTCTCTGTCACAGATATATAACACACATTGCAGGATTTTCAACACATAAATAACATAGACTGTTTTAAGGTAAATCTATCTCAGATAGACCTATGTCTTCGCTACCCTAACTCATATATATTATATCAAAACCCAGTCTTTCTTAATATTTATGCATAGCTAGGGGAAAATAACTGGATTCGTACCTTTCCCAAGGGTAGTTGCACTATGTGAAATATACACCGATTCTTCCAGGATTTGAAGCAAATGGTCAAGTTATATTAAAGACACCGGTTCCTGCTAGATCAAGGAATTTAAGCAATGATGAGACTGTTTATTACTTAATTGGGTGACCATTTAAGTAATAGCAGGTACTGTAACTGACCTTCTTTATTGCCTGCTAATAGTACTATGTCAACTAGTACTACTAGTTCCATGGTTGGGTTGTCGGCAACTAAACTGGCACTCATCAGGCACGCCTCGCATCACCAACAACAAGAGCTGTCACAGGGCGGATGAGCTCCAGGGGAAGCAACGCCATCCACATCGACAGTAGTAGGATTGGGGTACTGCTCACATAAATCCCCAAAATGACCTAGATAGGACTCCTTAGCCTTGGTCAGCAATCCATCTAGGGCAAAGAATAGTCTGTTATAAAACATCCACTGCCTAGGGGCTTAATCTTATCTCAGCGATTGGCTAGGGGAGTATACCCTGAAATCAAATCTAGAGCTGGAATCCCTAAGGTGCTGTGATGCTGAACATCTGGGCTATCCAGCAACTCCTGTCACACAATTATTGCCAAACTGCATTGTTTTGTGGTTGATTTTTAAAATTTTCCCTTAGACCACAGCAGTAGAGTGAAGGGGGCCTGCTTCTTGGGAAACAGCTCATAGTTCCACTGATAGTAACTGAACTGATATTAAAATGACTCGTTTTAGCATCAAATTACCCGAAAAAGGTTGCTATCCGCTAAAACAAGTAAAAGCCAAGTAACAAAGCATCTTTAATGTTTTGGTGGATTTTGGAGAATTAGATTGGTTTAATTTTAACTATAATTCTCTGAATAGAATTCAATGTAAAGGAATTCTGAGAACTCAATTTAAAACCTTAAAAATGTCTATCTAAAAGAAGAAAAAGTCAGTTGTTTGTTTAAAAGCTCTTTTTATAGATTCGACATTTTATAGATCCGATATTTTTTTATGACAGAATTAAACTCTGAGGAAAAGACAGCTTGATATGTTTATAGATTTTAAAGAAATATTATTTCAAATGATACAACTCTACTTCAAGTCTTGCCTTTATTCATGTTATGTATATTGTATAATCTGATCTGTGCGGTAAAGTGGGAAGCTGACGGTAGGTGTGGCGCTTCATCTCCGTTAAAATACTATCTCTGGTCTAGCGCTAGCAAAAAGGGGACAGACTTCCTCGTTGCCCGGTTGATACCGACAACAGGCCACTCCCGACAAATGTATATATATATATAATATATATATATATATATATTATATATAGAGAGAGAGAGAGAGAGAGAGAGAGAATTCTAGCTTAAAGTTAATGAGATATATAACAATGTTTTTTGATGAGTATCATTGACGGTAGGTGTGGTGCTTCATCTCCGTTTAAAATACTTTCTCTGGTCTAGCGCTAGCGAAAAGGGACAGACTTCCTCGTTGCCCCGCTGATACGACAATAGTCCACTCCGACAATTATATTATATATATATATATATATATATATATATTGAAATTGTCGGAGTGGCCTATTGTCGGTATCAGCCGGGTAACGAGGAAATCTCTCTCTCTCTCTTTCTCTCTCTCTCTCTCTCTCTCTCTCTCTATATATATATATATATATATATATATATATATATATATATATATGAAAGTACTTAAATAAACACTGTGTTTATTTAATATGGCTTTTAGCCGACAATTTTTGGAGGATATGTGCTTAATTGAAGTCATACCTAATTCTTGAAAATTAATTAGTTGATAATTAATGAATTTAGGTGGGCATATATGTTCAAATGTAAGGCTGAACAGATCGAGAAAATGTCAATCCCTGAATGTACATTTCGACCTATTAGGTCTCATCAGAAAGGTTATAGACATGGGAGACTGTTCCGTTTGTGAATATATATATATATATAATATAATATATATATATATATATATAGATAGATAGATAGATAGATAGATACTGCTAGCTTATAGTTAATGAGATATATAATATTGTTTTGATGAGTACCATTGAAAGGTCTACAGAAAACAGAAGAAAACTAATCATGATATCCTAATTAAAAAAAAAACTTTGATATTTTATCTCTTATCTCTAGACACTTGGCACTCAAAATAATTAATTGCATCTCTTCATTAAGAAATGAAAATTTGATTGTCCCATAAAAGGTCATTAATTCATTACTCCCGCCTCTCTTTGTCATCAGACCTTCTTTAGATGACTAATGAATTGCCATTTCTAAATAATTCTTTTATATCAAACGTGCAAATGGATTCTGCTAGAAATTCTGCGGCCTATTCTTTATCTGGTATCATCGTATAACTGTTAGGTAACATCACTTCTGAGGAATTAAGCAATTCTTAATTCAAGAATTCTTAATTCCTCAATTCTGAGGCTGTGATCGACGCTAATGGCGCTAATGGCGGTTATTTTGAGTGAAACTTGTTGACAGTAGTGTAATGTCCGTGCCTATTGAATTTCATTACAATCCATTAAATTTTGTAGTTACCAAGCACTTTTTCTTTTTCCTTATGAAACTGTCAATCTTCTCCCAAACACCCTATATATATATATATATTATATATATATATATATATGAGTGTGTGTGTGGTTGTATGTGTGAAGAGGGGAGAGAGAGAGAGAGTGTGTGTGTGTGTCTGAGAGAGAGAGAAAAACAGAGAGAGAGAGAGATAGAGATAGAGAGAGAGAGTGTGTGTGTCTGAGAGAGAGAGAGAGAAACAGAGAGAGAGAGAGAGAGAGAGAGAGAGAGAGAGAGAGAGATAGAGATAGATAGATAGATAGATAGAGAGAGAGAGAGAGAGAGAGAGAGAGGAAGAAAGAGAGAGATTAAATTTGAAAGATAATACAGTAAAACTTGATGAGAACGTAGTTGGTAAAGATAGTTTGAAATAAATTTGCATGTATATACATGACCTACCCCTCCTCTCTCCCTCTCTCTCTCTCTCTTTATATTATATATATATATATATTATATATATATATATATATATATATATTTAAGTAAAGAATGTCAAAGGACTTAGAGATTTCCGAAATAGTCTATAATGCAAATCTCTAAGTACTTTGTTATTTCTTACTTATAAATTTGCTCTGTGACTTTAACAATAAGAGCACACATTGAGCTCTCAATCTGCAACAGGTTTTAAAAAAACTCCTATGTCATAAGGAATTTTTTATTCTCTGGACTTTTGGATTATATATATATATATATATATATATATATAATAATAAGTAATCCACAGACACGTGTTTCGAGGTTTCACCTCTTATCAGTGTGGTTATACCTTAACAGCTACACCTTGCCGGATCTGAAACCCGAATGAACTTTCGTTCGCCAAGTCTCTTACCCGTGCGGCCAGAAGCAGCTGTCAAATATAGGAGAATATTTAATTCATACATTTCTAAGCGGAAATTAATTTGCTAGAGTCCTCAAACTTTGTAAACAAAGCGAGGGTTAGCTTACACGCCAGAACGTTGAATTTTGCAATTAAATCCCTATTTAGAGAACAACCAAAGTGGGTGTATATATATATATATATATATATATATATATATATATATATATATATATATAAGCGGTTTTATTATTTCTGAGTACAAGTGTCGCTAAATAAGGAGATATATTAAAAAAGCCTGGTCTTTGGGGGATGGTTTGGTGTGTGTGAGAATAACGCAAGTTTCCATAATTCTATGTAGTGTTCTATTGTGTATGTGAGTTAATATTTTGGCACCTTTAAAATCAAAGGTATGGTTATTGTCTAAAATATGTTTAGCTAGAGCGTTGTTTAGAAAACCTCGTTTAATATGATATCTATGTTCAGAGATCCGCTTAGTCAAAAATCTAGAAGTCTCTCCTACATATTTTTTGTTTCAATTTAAGCAATCTATTGTGTAGACATCTGTTTCCGAGCATATAATTATATATATATACATATATATGTGTGCCAAAAAAGTATCAAGATTTTTTGTAATTTTGACAACCTTGTATTCTGAAAAAATAATGTTCCATTCATTCATCATTTCTATCTTGATCAATTACAGCTTTGAACTTGGTACTTTTTTGACACACCGTTGTATTTCTGAAAAACATTAATGAATGGAACGTTATTTTTTTTCAGAATACAAGGTGTGTCAAAAAGTACAATAAACCTTGATAATTTTGTGACACACCTTTTATATATATAATATATATATATATATTATATATATATATTATATGAGATAAGAGTAAGGAAATGAATCCGACGGTATTATGTATAGATAAAAGGGTATGAAAACACACAATGTTGTTAAAATGAATATATTTTTATATCATTTTCAATTGTTCAATATTAGCTATGAAAATGATATAAAAATATATTCATTTTAACATATTTGTGTGGTTTCATACCCTTTTATCTCTCTCTCTCTCTCTCTCTAATATATATATATATAATATATAATATATAAATATATATTAAGTAATCCACAGACACGTGTCTCGAGGTATCACCTCTCATCAGTGTGGTTATACCGTTTAACAGCTACCTCTGGCCGGGTTCGAGACCCGAATGAACTTTCGTTCGCCCATCCTCTACCCGTAAGGCCATAAGCAGCTGTCAATATAGGAGAATATTTAATCGCTACATTCTAAGCGGAAATGAATTCACTAGAGGCTTCAAACTTATGTAAACAAAGCGAGGCTTAGCTGTGCGCTAAAATACGGTGAATTTTTGCAATTAAATCCCTTCTAATTAAAGTGCTCGACCAAATTGGGAGCATATATATATTATTATATATATATAATATAATATATATATATCCAGCTATTCTTTAAACTAACTCAGGTGTACAATACTTTATTACCCTATTTCATATTTAAGGTACATTAAGATATCATTGTTTCTATTAACTTTAACTTTAACTTAACTAATCGTCATTTTATAACTTAATAAAAAATATACAGCTCATTCAGCTGTGACGTGTGGTGATTAAAAAATATACAAAAATAAAAACAAAATAAAAAAGAACAAACTCCAATGGTCCTGACCGGAAATACCATCTGCGCAAGCCCGACAAAAATGCCTGATTCCCTTCCTCCAAAAAGAATCCCTCGGTCATTCCACGAGAGCCGCAACTGAGTGTAGTTTGTTTCCTTAGCTAGGCCATGTGCCCTTGCTACCGACCACTATGACTCCGTTCAATAAAGCCTGAGTTATGAAACCACCTTCTGCCTTTGTCTTTTTCCTTTTCTCGTTCTTTGAATGCCTTCCATTTCAGCTCACCAGCAAGAAGAACTAAGAAATCAAAGCTTTATATATAAAATACCAGCACCCCAACATAGCTTTAAATTAGCCCATACTATTCAATAGTAATGAATATGCGACTCTAATTTGCTGTCTTATTTTTGCAGATGTACCTGGATTATTGTGGAACAGAAGCTGCGAGTATATCCCACCTTGGCCACTGTTGATAACGGCTTGGAAATTAAGTGTGGGAATTAAAGGCTCTTCAGAGATTATCTGGCGCCCGGAATGATGTGGATTTGCAAATTCATAATCCGGAAATCACAGTGAGTATTATCTTTATTTCTTTTCTTTCTATATTAATTATCTATGTCTGATGATGTGTAAATAAACATTGAATTATTAACAAAAATAATGTCATAGGATACATGGTAGCGTTTTTTTTAATAAATGCATTTTATACTTATGTCTGTAATCCAATCAAAAAGGTTGACTCTCTATAAAGAACTATACAAAACTTTTCATATTATCTATCTCTCTGTCTCACTCTTATGTGCATATTGTGCTGATTTAAGCCGCGAATGTGGATTAACAAGAGTTAGAAACGGGAAATACATGAACACAACTTGGAATTTCAAATAACACTGTATTACTAAATTATTACACACAAGAAAATACACTTGAAAAATTTGTTGTTACAAACAATGTATTATCTACAGGAAATATCAATCGTATAAATATAATAAATACAATTCCATATATGGGGTATTGAGTAAAAATATTCTATCACAAGTAGTTTATTACCATTAATAGATTTGATTCTGGGGGTATTTATGGTGTAATGTTAAACTCCGCTTAAGAAATTGACCTTGTGTCACATCCTACTCGTACGGATGGGTTGGTAAATAGATATATATATGAAATGGAAATTGGCATGGGAAATGTACACAGTGACACGAGTTCAAATCCTATATGAGACTGTTTAGATTTGACATAGGGCTAATACCATTAGGAAAGGCATGAATCTAATTATTCTACCTCCAGTTATGGTCGAGATCAACGATTACGCAAAAATGAGCCTGTTCACTACTTAGATGGGTAACCATTTAAACAACAGCTGGTACAGTAAGCAAACTGATATCAAAATTAATTGATTCGGCATTAAAAGACCCGGTTGTTACAGTCAACCATATATAGAAATCCAGTTATGGTTAAATAGTAGGGCAGACTGGGTCTAGGAGAAAGAAAACTCGGAATTCAAACCTGCTATTCTCCTTACAGCCATGCATGCACAATTTACAATTTTCTGAACCCTTATTATAAACATTAGTAAAATAAAAAAAACACCCTCCAGGCGATGTAAAAATAGATTTTTGAAACATGATGCCTGGGGGGTGTGAGTTAAAAATTCAATGTCAGCGAGTTTGTGCCCTAAGTAAGTAAAATCATCAAATTCATTAAAGGATTAAAAATAAAAGAATTTGAAGTGTAAACTTTAAATATGTATTAAAATAAAACAAACTATATATAGATATATAATACCAGTCATGTATTTATCAAAAATTGTTTTAAAAAACAATGAGGACTGTCTAATGTTGCATGTTCCAATTTTGGGTGTATTTATTCTATGTTATGACGATTTTGGGTAATGAGACGTAAGCAGTGACGTAATCTTTGTTACAGACAAAAACCGGAAGCGAATCTCTATTATTAATAGATATACACTTTTTTAAAGCAAATCCTACTCAGATTTTCATAGAGACTTCATTGATATTAATGATTTTGACTATAAATTAAATACTCACTTACACAACTCCTGCTGGTATTGTGACATAAGCAGTGATGGAGTTTTGGTTACAGATAGACAGATGCCGAATCTCCATTATAATAAGATTTTAAGTTTTGAAATTTAAGAATGTGAAGTTTCACTTTAACTAGTTTTTAACCGCACATCATACACAATTTTCCGCCATTTGCAGAGGTCAAACATATTGGTCGTGATCAAAAGTTGGCATGCCACGGCATCTTTGAATTGTAATTGCCCTCTTTTAAAAGGTGCAATAGTTGAGCTCAGCTGCGGCGCCAAAGGCCACTTGTATTATCTCAAGTGTTCCGCTGTAAAGTTTTAACAAGTTTGGCATAAAGCTCTCTCTACACACAAGCTGCTGCTCCCATGCATTCGTTTGAATAAATTCACTAAAGAGGTTTTCAGAAAACAAACTGAAATTTTTACTAGTCTTGTAAGGAGTGCACTCTTGGGATACTTTTTTTGCAAGAATTACCGTTATGACTTTAAAACTTTTACTTACCCTCTTCAATGCCCAGTTACACTACCTAAAACGGTTGTTTTGTTTAGTTCATAAAAAGAGCAAAAAGCTAGAGATGATATATATATATGTATATATATATATATATATAATATATATATATATATATATAAGTAAAGAAATAATAAAAGACTTAGAGATTAGCGTTATAGTCTATTTCAGGGAGACTATAATGCTAAAATCACTAAGTCTTTTGTTATTTCTTTACTTACTATATTTGCTCTGTGACTCTAACATTTAGAGCACACATTGAGCTCTCAAACTGCGACAGGGTTTTAAATAAAACTCTTGTGTCGTAAGGAAGATTTATTTTCTGGACTTTTGGAATTATATATATATATATATATATATATATAATATATATATATATATATATATTAATGAACAAAATGATAAGACAAACAGTAATATTTTTACATTATTTTTGATCGTTCTCAACTAGTTTCTTTACATTTTACTTGGCTCTTCTTCAATGCCCTGTTAAACTACCAAAAACTGTATTTGTTTTGTTAGTTCATATATATATATATATACACCATAAAGTGTTATTCAGAAACCAATGGTAGGACCGACTTTAATATTGCATTATTAATAATAAATAAATAAATATATATATATATATATATATATATATATATATAAGTAAAGAAATAACAAAAGACTTTGAGATTTTGAATTATAGTCTATTTCAGGGAGCTTAGACAAATAGTCTAACTCTCCCGACTCATCAGATGCGAATGATGACATTTTTTATTACTTTAAAGGCATTTGAAAACAGATTTTTATTTTTTATATATTTTTTAAATTCTTTTTTAAATTTTATATATATATATATATATATATACATATATATATATAAAATTGTATATATATATATATATATATATATATATATATATATATATAGTGTGTGTGTGTGTGGGATGGTCACTGTTTCAGCTTTTGCTAGAACGGTGTACCAAAGGCAGTATTATTGGTAGAGTGCTCAATATAAAATACAGCAGTCATATAATATAAAAAAATAAATATATAAAGGTTTTTCATATCTATTTATTTGATGACAAAGGAACATTCATGACCATATTGGTTTCATGCGAGGCAATCATCAGGTGAAGATGTTACAAATGCATCACTACCATTGTACGGTCGCATCACCTGGACTAACAAAGCGCTTAGAGGAAAAGCTAGATTGGAGCTATACAAGGATGTTGCATCTTGTTCTTTAACAAATCCTGGAAGAAGCAGCCCACAAGATAGCAGCTGTATGGCCACTCGCCACCTATCACACAAATCATCCGTGTAAAACAATCAGGACATGCTGGGTACTTCCGGAGAACAGTTACATATGAACAGATCAGTGTAGGCCAGCCAGTAAAAACCATCAATCTGCTCAAAAGGAGGCGCGCGGTGTAATGGCTTGAGTCGTAGGAAATGGACTCGTCCACTCCAGTTCAAATCTTAAACGAGTCTGTCTACATTTCACATAGCACTAATACCCTTGGAAAAGGTATGCATCTAACTTCTCTCTCTCCAGCTATGGCTAAATAGCAGGGAAGACTGGGCTCTTTAATCCTAGTTAGGCAACCGGTATAGAAGGAAAACTCATGCGGAGGGGTTGGTAAATATGTACATCAGATTTGTGCGGATTCTGAATGTTGCACAAAGGACCTCCTAGGGTAATGACCGATAGGGATATTTGGAGGGAGAGAGTCATGGATATCCATGGTGTCAGCCTGAACAGATGATAGTGATGATGATGATGACGATGATGATGATGATGATTGGTTGCTTTATAAAAATCAATAAAATATAATTGAAGAAGGAAATATCTAAAATACCATTGATTAAAAAGAAAGAGAGAGAGAGAAAAAAAAATTACTGGCATATTTTTAGATTAGCACAGGATTCTATTTCAAAAAGGAGATTCATTTATTTTTCCACATTATATGATGATACATATTACTTTCACTTTAATATTACTACTGTTCTTCTACAAGGGTGGATTCGGTATTGATTAACCCATGAAGGAATTATTTTAAACCACACAACAGTAGGCAAATCTTTTTATTAGAGAGGAATACTTGATCTCATATTATCACCATCATGTCACACCAGCAGCGCATATATCCATGACAATCTCTAACCCATCGTCCCTATCATTCATTGTCCCCAGGAGGTCCTCCGAACAGCATCCAGTATCCGCACAGAGCTGATCTATATATGTCTGTGCTGGACGACCTGCATTCGCATGTCCATGTAATGTTTTCCATTGGAGAACGTCGCTTATGAGTTCGTCCTTGCTTCTACAACAGTGCCTCGTTTGTCTCACTCGGATGGTTTATGTGATAGGGGGCAGATGGTCGTATAGCTGCTTCCTTGTGGGGTGTTGTTTCCACGATTTGTTCAAGATCGCATGCAGCATTCTTGTGCAGCTCCCATCTAGTCTATTCTCGAGGCGTCTTATCAAGGTCCAAGTGGTGCAACCATACAGTAACACTGATACCACCACGACCTGAAAGAATTTTCGCTTTAATTTGTCGGTAGTGAGATCTGACTTCCATATAAATGATAATCTGTTTATAGCAGACCATGCATTCCCCTATGCGTGCATTAACATCACTTTATGTGGATGAGATATTACTATCTAGGCACGTGAATTGTTCTACTGGATTTAGCGGCTTACCGTCGAGTGTGAAAATGTTTCGTTATTTTTAAAGCACATGAACTCTGTTTTATAAATAGATGTGTTTTGAGTGTGTTTTCTAACTAATATATATATAATATATATATATATATATTATTATATATATATATATTATATATATATATATATATATAAACATAATTTGATCTGTATATAGATATTGTAATAGAATTACGAAGAGGACGCGTTTGCACACGCTGCAAGCTGACCACGAAAATACAGAACTCAAAGCTCTAAGGCTTGGCAAGTGACCAAGGGAGCTACGGACACTCGCAAAAAAAGACCAGAGTGCTTTCTAATGAAGAAGGACTGAATGCTGCTGTAGGATGTTCCAAACTACTACAGTGGCATTAATAGGCACGTTGTCAGAAGAAGAGAGAGTAGACCACCTAGTTCTTAACTCTTTGCCTACTTAACGTTCTCCCATTACTGCGATCCAACTATAAGCTGCTGGCTTGTTGGTTAATTAGAATTGAGCAGAAAGACCCAGATTACAGTAACAATAGGACATTAATTGAATAGAATGCGTAAAAATCATTTCCAATTCATTTTTATTATAAAAATCATTTCCAATGCATTTTTATAATAAAAATCATTTCCAATGCATTTTTATAGTAAAAATCATTGTCCAATGCATTTTTATAGTAAAAATCATTGTCCAATGCATTTTTATTGTATAAATCATTGTCCAATGCATTTTATAGTAAAAATCATTGTCCAATGCATTCTTATTGTAAAAATCATTTCCAATACATTTTTATTGTAAAAATCATTGTAAGATGTATTTTTATAATAAAACGCATTTCCCATGCATTTTTATAATAAAAATCATTTTCCATGCATTTTTATTGTAAAAATCATTTCCAATGCATTTTTATAGTAAAAATCATTTCCAATGCATTTTTATAGTAAAATCATTGTCCAATCCATTTTATAGTAAAAAATCATTGTCCAAATGCATTTTTTATAATAAAACTCATTTTCACATGCATTTTTATAATAAAAATCATTTCCAATGCATTTTTATTGTAAAAAAATCATTGTCCAATGCATTTTTAATAGAAAACATCATGTTCAATTCATTTCTATTGTAAAAAAAATAATCTGCAATGTATTTTCATGGTAAAAAACCGATTTCGTGCATTTTTTATAGGATCATGATGATGATGATGATGATGATGATGGTGATCTGGTGCAAAGATAATGTTTTTCAAGGTTGAAAAGACAGTTAAAAGGGGGAGAAGCCCAAGGAGGCGTATCAAACAATAAAAATAATATCAGCATTCTAAAAAAATCATTTCAATTTCCTTTCCTTTGGCTGTCAGTTATTTCCTCCTGGAATGGACACGGATGTGGGATCAGCTTATCCTCAGTGGTCATCGTAATAGAGGGATTATTTTACTTGATGTAAAAATAGAAGTTACATAACTTTAGCACTAGAAGTAAAAAGGTAAAGTCCTCGGGGCGGCCTAATGTCGGTATCAGCCAATCAGCGAAGGAGTCTATCCCCTTTTCCCTAGCGCTAGACCAAGGAGATTGT
>CM042153.1:7586577-7609077 GCA_023376005.1 Doryteuthis pealeii | reverse complement strand
TTAGAAATGAATTACACGGGATATATTATAAGGTAGGTGTTAGAAGACTTTAGTGGGGACCCATTAATTTTCCCGGTGACTCATTCAAAGCAAATATGAGCGTCATAGGACACATTAAATCAAAAAGTTATCAGCATCACTGTAAATGTACAGAGAGTCAAACAGACAGACAGAATGAGAGACAGTAAAAGTACATGAACGAAGATACTTATCTATCTATCTATCTATCTATCTATCTATCTATATATATATATATATATATATATATTATAATATATAAATACATATATATATATATATATATATATATAATATAGAGAGAGAGAGAGAGAGAGAGAGAAAGAGAGATAGATAGATAGATAGATAAATAAACATAAAGAGCGTCCACAATAATCAACCGACGTAATTTCCGGTCCAAAAACATAACACGAATAGAAGAATTATTAGCAACCTGATGATAGCAAAATAGCTTGAAACCTGGGTAGTTGCCTATGGAAAAGTATTATATTTAAAAAAATTCAACAAATAAATAAATAAAGCTCCTACAAATTTGTGTGGAGCACTGTGATTTCTTTGTTTCGTCTCAAAATTTTTAATATATATATATATATATATAATATAATATATATATATAATATATATATATATATATATATATATATGATTGATAATTTGATAATCATTTGTTTATATTACATATTGATTCCAATTCCTGGCAGTGTTTTTCCATTTCAGAAATTTCCCAGATCGAATGTCTGAGATATTTTAAGCTTTGATTTGTTTTATTGGTATTTCTAAATTTCCAATTTGAAAACTGAATTGCTTGCCTCTAGCTTTTATTGCTACTATTGCAATCGGTATCTTTTGATTTTTCCTTTGAGAAACAAATGTCAACTGTCAGAAACGTTATTCACTGGAATGGTCAGATTTCTTTGAGGAGTTTGGACATTCCTTAATCTTTGACGACTGAAATCGATGCACTGAACTCTGATTTTCTATAAAAATTCAACGTTTATCTAAGTATAGTTTGGCACAAGGACATCTAAAAGTGTAACAGAATTGTATTCTACCAATTTACTAAATTGAATAACGAAAAATCACGGAGGTTGCACATGAAAAGACTGGGACATGGTTAAGAAAAGGAAACCTCAAAAGAGAAACTGAATCACTAATAATTGTTGCACAAAATAATGTCATTAGGACAAACTATATCAAAGCAAAAGTTGATAAGACTCAACAAAATAGTAAATGTAGACTATGCGGTGACAGAGATGAGATTGTAAACCATGTACTAAGCGAATGTAGCAAACTAGCACAACGGGCATATAAAACTAGGCATGAATGGTTTGGGAAGGTGACCCACTGGGAATTATGCAAAAAATTAAATTTTGACCATAAAACAAAATGGTATATGCATAAACCAGAATCTGTTCTTGAGAATAAAACGCATAAAATTCTCTGGGACTTTGAGATAAAAACGGATCACCTTATCCTAGCAAGAAGACCAGACTTAGTGTTGATTAACAAAAAAGAAAGAACTTATCAACTGGTGGATTTCTGCAGTTCCAGCAGATCACACGATGTAGATGAAGGAAAACGAAAAGATATACAAATACCTGGAACTTGCTAGAGAACTGAAGAAACTATGGAATATGAAATTCAAGGTGATACCAACTGTAGTTGGTGCACTTGGAACGGTTCCAAAAAACTTGGAAAAATGTTTGGAAAATCTGGAAATCAGAGGAAGGATTGAGACCATCCAGTATACTGCACTACTGCAATCTGCCAGAATACTCAGAAGAGGCCTGGAGACCTGAGATTTGTTGTCACTCAGACTCCAGGGAAATAACATCAGCTAATGCTGGTGTGAAAAACTAATAAGAATGATATCTTTTTCAGCTTGTATATTAGGTCTGAGATCTGTCAACTCTTCTTTATAAACATTCACCTCAATTCCACAATATTTATAATCTTTCCACAGATTATCTGACTATGCCTAAAAGGAGTTCACGGTTATAGATCTATATGGGACAGTCACTATTGATAATGGTAGTTCATTCCATGTATTCACCACTCTGTTACTGTAATAATTTTGTCTTGCATTTGCTTTGTAAAAGAAAATTAAGTTTTAATTTATGACCCATGGTATTGATATTTTGAGCAATATTTAGTAGATCAAAGTTCGTTGAATAAAATTTCATGCGTATATTTGTAGACTTCAATGATATCCCCTCTTGTTTGTCGATAAACCAAACTTAGTAAGTCAATGTTCCTAAGTCTTTCTTCATGCAACAAGAAGGTTCCCGAGTCCGAGAAGGTTCCCAAGTCCGACTAGAAATACCTGAAGAAGGCCGGAGAGCACATCGACCGAAACGCTGTACAGATAACAATGAAGATGAGGACAATAGTCCGAATAATACAAATAATACTAGATATGTTTTTACAATCCTTGTATAGACCAGTGAATCTTTTCATCTCTCCGACTGACTTTTTTTTATGAATGCCTTGTATTATGTATTTACGTAATTAACAAGGTTTTATTTAACGCAGGGTAGAGAATGCTTCTACCCTAAAAGTGACTAAATTCGCTCAACCGTGCACACGTGCGTCCTGACCGCACGAACCCCAATCCAAAAGTGTCATGGTAGAAACCCTCCTTTCGGGTTCCCAGAATATCAACCTTCAAGGGAGGCAACCCTCGAAGGTTGATATTTTACTGATCAAGGGGAGTAACTTTAGATTTTGTTTAGGTCTGGACCTAATACATTGATATGTTGATTTTCCTTGGAAATATTAATGAAAATATCAAATATATTGTTGAATTATATTGTTTGTTTTTGTTTTTCTTTAGGTATTTGACGATGGTTCCCTCTACATCAGTAGTGTTGGTATTCATCACATGGGTAATTATACTTGCCATGACAAGGAGGACCCAAGCATTAAACAAACACATATCCTCAAAGTTCATAGTAAGTACTATTATTTATATATATTTATATCTGTATTATGTATACTAGCAAATATATGCACCCTCCGGGTGCAAGTATTTAAATTTTAATGTAATAAAATATGTTAACTTAAAAAGGCTAATGAAACTAAATAAGATGCCGATAAAAAGATTTGAAACAGAGAGGGAACAACTAAAACTTGCTTTTTCTTCACTCCCGTCTTTCATTGCTAAATTTTCATAATTTAACTATTTACTTAAATTGGGATAAAGAGTAAAGAATAGAATTAGTAATAAAGTAAAGAATAGAATTACAGTTAATATTGTTAATGGATTTCTTTTAAGATTTATTCCCGAGACTTTTTATAATATTCATTAAGATAAAACTAAATAATTAAAAATCAATAATACCAAGCACATATTTATTAAAATCAAATTTTTAATATTAATATGCAAATTAGCCTTCCCATTCACACTGCAAACCGCCATTTTGTTGTATATATAAATATAATTGCATGTTATTAGTATGGAGATATGTTCAACAGTATTAATAATGTAAGATAATTTTATTAATAATTGAGGTTTAAATCAAATCATGGAGAATGTGATGTAAATAACTGTGTGAATTGTGACTCGATTAGTAATATAGTTTCGGTTACAGACAGAAAAACACACAATCTCCATTATTATTATTATGTATATTTGGCTAAATCAATGTCAAATCATCCAGGCAATGTGACCCACCCCTTTTAATTTCTGAAATTTTGTCTAAGTGTGTATTAACGTTAGACAATCCCCAAAATTAGAGCTTCCAATTTCAAAAATTGGCGGAGTTATGTCTATTTTGAGCTCTTCAAATTTGGGCGGGGATCGCGAAAAATGGCGACTTTTTGTAACCTATTTTTCGTCAGTAAAATAAGATCTAGAGCTTCTCTATTCCTAAAAATTGGTTTATAAAACCATTTTGGTCCAAGGAATCCAAAAATTCTATCAGAAGTCTTAACGTTAACTAATTTTAAGTTATCAATGATTTCGCATTTTACAAATTTTAACTGATGTTATAGATTCAGTTCTGAGCAAAAATCAGACTATCTTTGTGGTACAAATAATGTTCAATATATGTGGAATAATAATAGAAAAAATGTCATAGATGCAGTGCCACATCGGGATATTGATCTTGCTATGAAAAAATCTGAAATCACCAATAAATTAAACTTCAATTATTGACTTTAAGATTTTTTTAATGACATTCTTAGATACCTTGGGCAAAAATGATTTTATGAATCAATTTTCAGTACTAGGGAAGCTCTAGAACTCATTTTACAGACAAAGATAGATTACAAAATGTCACCATTTTTCGCGAACACCACCAAAGTTGGATTCCAAGTTGTTCCTAACTCAAAAGAGCAAGAATGCTAGCCAACTCAATATCATTTTTTCCACGTGTGGACTATGTTAACGTTAGACAATCCCCAAAATTTGAGCTTCCAATTTAAAAAATTGGCAGAGTTATGTCGATTTTTCTCACCCTGCCAGTACTTCGTTCCAAATTGATCTCTCTCTCTCTCTCTCTCTCTCTCTCTCTCTCTCTCTCTCTCTCTCTCTCTCTCTCTCTCTCTCTTGTCCTAATCAATCAAAATTGAGTAGCCATCAAGATTGAATAAAACAAAACATCTTCGGCATAAAATAACCCAATGGGATGTCATGCCGTAAACGCAATCAAGCACCAACCGACTGAGCTAAACGGGCCTAAGTTGCTAATGGTCTACTTTTTTTCTTGTTTTTAGAATTACAGAAACCGTTTTGTTCTTTTAGTGAATTTACTTGACGAAATTCTTTACTTGTCAATCAAGATCTGAACGAGGAAAGATTATTTTTCACTGTCACAAATGATGTAATTGTTGATGTAATTGTAATCTACTTATCCCTATTCCTGTTTTACTTATTCGAGCTATAAATGTTACGTAATGGGCGTGAAGTGGAGCCGAGAGGGTGGACTGATGTGTAGATTAGAACGGAAAAGTTTAAGTGGTGATTTTGCAAGGACACATGGCGTGGTTTGATTGGATGAGCGAATGGTATGTGGCGAAGGGGAGAAAGGGGGGTGAGAGGTCAGAGTGTAAATAGAGTCTGGGAGAATGCGTTAACGGAGCAAGACGTGGAATTTCTTGCCTAGAGAAGTTGTACTTTGGGGGAAATAAAATACTCATGAGTGAAAAGAAGCGGTCGTGTGTTATTACTAAAAACTCCAACTGGCACAAGGTAAAATAACCCTCAGCCCCATGTTGGTCTAGTCTCCATGTTATCAGATTATCAGTTATATGGAGGTCAGTCCTCTCCGACAAGTTAAAGGGACAATTCTTCCAGGTCATTGTGGTATAAGTGCTACTGTATGACTACAACCCTTGGACCATGACGAGGCATCTAGAGAATAGGCTAATCTGGTTGTTGGACTTGACGTTGAGTTGGCTGGAATTCTTGCTCTTTTGAGTTTAGAAAAAAACTTAGGATCCACTTGAGGATATCTTGCTTTGTTCCTGTTATATCCCGAGATTGATAACAAATTGATAATAAAAACAGTGAAATATGTTTAACATATAACAATATTTGTTTTATTTATTCTCACTGACAAGGAATACAGCGGATGATTTTTTTATAGAATTCAACGGTGTGTATCCTGTGTGTGGTCACACATAGGCCCAAGTCCTTGTCTGCCAAACTGTCTGTTCGTCAGTCTTTATTTAACACAGAGTAGAAAATGCTTCTACCCTAAAAATGACTTTAGCCCAACCGTGCTGACGCACATGGTCCCTAGTTCAACCGTGCTGGTGCACGTCTGTACAGTCCGAAAGCCCAGTCCAAAGTAACATGCCGGAATTCCCATATCCGGGTTCCCGTCAGTCCTTTACTGATCAAAGAGGTGCAGCTCCATTTTTGTTAGGTCCACCTAACAGTGCCATTTATAATTCTTTAGTATGGTCTTTTTTTGCTATGTATTTTCTACTATATGGATTAAATGTTGGTTATGTGTTCACATCAATTCGGGGTCACCAGTTATAAGGATTAAATGTAGTTTTGGTTTCAATGGCTTGAACCACTTCTTATGATACGTTAGGAGGCTCTAGAAAATCTTCTTAACGTACTATACATACATGTCATATACAAAAATTCCGACAAAGAGATAGATAACAAAATACAGACTTTATAGTCTTAGCACATTTAACATACAATACAGATACAAAACAGTTAGGACGAACGTCCTGAAGGAGGAAGAAAGAGTTATTGTAGAGTTAATCTTTAGACCACTAAAATGGAGAGCAGAAGAGTCACTTATTGTATAGTCGGGGGTGGGGGGCAACGTCTCCCAAGCCTTAATGGACAGAGACAAAACTTGTCTAGGACATGTTTGCGGATGCCAGAAGAATAGATAGGCGGATTCACGCTGGGTGCCCCATACTTCTGGCCTTGTGCCAAACTAAATCAAACTTAGTAAACAACAAATACGAGCCTTAATGGACAGAGTCAAAACTTGTCTAGTGCATGTTTGCGGAAGCCAGAAGAATAGATAGGCAGATGCCCCATACTTCTGGCCTTGTGCCAAACTAAATCAAACTTAGTAAACAACAAATATGAGCTTTAATGGACAGAGTCAAAACTTGTCTAGTGCATTTTTGAGGATGCCAGAAGGAAAGAGAAGCAATTGGTGGCCCAGCTACCGACCATTCATAGTGAGTTCAGTTCTGGGTGCCCCATACTATTAGCATTGTGCCAAACTAAGTCAAGCTTAGTAAACAAATAACAAGAGTGCCTGACATGGTATAATAGCAATCTATGCTACTACTGTTAGTGAGTAACTTATTCAAGCTTAGTAAACAACAAATAAGTGTCATGGTGTAATATCAATCTATGCTACCCTTCTTAATGAGTTCGATTCTCACTGGGTGTCCTAACCGTACTATACTATGTATAGAGAGACGTAAGTTGTAATAGAGGTTCTATTACTTCTGCATGATTTCTACATAGACAACATTTTCTGCAAAATATCTATTTTCTGGGCGGGGGGGGGGTATTTTGTTTTTTATGTTAAGTCAACCAAAATTTCTTACGGTGGAAATGTATTTACCCAACCCCTCCACATATAATGGATACAACACAAGATCTATTTTTAAGCAGAGAGTAACTGGTTTGAATTCAGAGTTTTCCCTCCCGCCTAACCAAGGTTAAAAAGCCTAGTCTGCCCTAATTTTTACCTATAGCTTGAGGGAGAAAAAGTGAATTAAAAAATTCACCAAGGATACTAACACCTTGATGATGAACATTTGCTAAGTATATTTAATACTTTTTTGACTTTTTTATTTGTATTCTTTTAATTTTTATTTTAATATTTATTTTTTGTTTTTGCTTTTATTTTTCAGTGCCCCCTAAAGTGTCTGTTTCACCAACCACCCAGCTGCATAAATCTAACTCAGATGTTATCCTGAAATGTCATGCTGAGGGTATCCCTCGACCGGAACTAAGCTGGGAAGTTAATGAGATGCCTCTACCCAACAATCTCAGACACTACATCAGACAACGTAAGTAGTTTATTGATCATCATACAATAGATACGAGGGTAATACCATAGGTACGTGTTTTCTTTATTTAAGGTGCAAACAAGAAGGTTGCACTTATTAGGTGGCAATCAGAAAAGTTCGACATAGTCACAAAAAGTCCATTAGTATCTGTAGCTTTGGCATTAAGTGAGGCGGCAAGAAAAACTGGACAATATTACCTTTAGGCACCCCTTTTTTTATCTCGATTAAGAAAGGACATGTTTTTCATTTACACCATAAATATTCGGTTGTTTGTAAGGGGTTAGGGTTAGGGGTTAGGGGTTAGGTGTTAGTTTTATAATTTAATTATTATAATCTAAAAATCGTCTGTTAAAACAACCGGATATTGACGGTGTAAATGAAAAACATGTCCTTTCTTAATCGAGATCAAAAAGGGGTGCCTAAAGGTCATATGGTCCGAAAATTTTGTTATGCCTGAACTGACACCAGTAGAAAAATACACAGATGTTCAAAGTTTAAAGTGACGTAAACAAAATTGATAAGCAAACAATAAACGTTTCTGAGATTTCTAAATATTTTGCAGAGCTTACTGGCAGTCACTCTAACGGCAGACGGTTGTCATATATAGTCTGTTGCCAATTCACTTTCTTTCTCTTGTGCCAAAGATTTCCTTCATCCAAACGAAACTGTCGACGGGATATAACTCATAATCGACATGGTAGCTCATTTTTCATCCAGACAATGGATCAGTGACTAGTGCTTTAGTGTAACAAAAATAATAAAAAGAGTAAAAGAATACAGTTGTAGGGAGAGAATGGGGAAATGAAGATTGGGACATTAGAATTAGTTTATTAACGAATAGGTTTATTTTGCTCATAGAATAATATATTTTAGAACAAATTGCCCAATCAGATCAAAAACAGCAATGGTGTAAAAAATATAAAAATTGAATTTGATGATTTAAGAAATGACTAGAAGCGGCTACCTGCTTAGTCTTCTGCAAGACTAACGTTTTGTGTCCACTCTATTCAAACGACGCCGAGTAGCCGCTTCTAGTTTGATCCTTGCAGGATGCCCATTAAAGTCCCTACGTAAAAAAAAGACTTTGCGTTAATCCAGCCTGATAGGGCTTCAGAAAAAAATGCTCAGATATTCTGAAAAAAAGTCTCCTAATATAATATTAAATGAAATAAAATTATATGCTGTTACTATTAAAAATTTATTTTTTGAATTATCTTTACGAATATAAATCAAATCTTCATTATTTTTGCTCAAAAAGTAAGATCTGGTGATTGTAAATGTGTATATATATTTACTTTGTCGTTAATTATTTTATTTTCGTAGTTTCCTCTGGGCATACATACACACCAACTGCCCTTTATATATGTATATATGGTAAGAAAGAGAATTTAAGATGGGATTTGGGGAAAACTATTAGATGAATTACTGAATTGAATCTGTATATAGATACTGTATCAATAGTTTAAATGTTCTGTGCAAAAATATTTTTAAAGGTTGATGTGAGAATTTAGAAAATAAGAAAGATGCTCAAGAAGGCCGAACAAACAAATAATCAAATATTTAAGTTCACTGTCAAATCTCAAAAGTCTCATGTATTCGATTCTTGATATTTTAATTTAATAGCTCCGATATATGGCAGATGGAATATTTGTCGTAAAGTTGGAATTTTTTTTAAATATTCAAGAGTGTTATATATTTATTTGGGAAACCATGTCTTAGTTTACAACAGTCTTCATCTTTTGCTTCTTTTTTTTTTTTTAAAAAGAGTCTTTGCAGATTGAGGCTTCATCTGTTTATTATATGACAAGGTTTACTTGATTTCGTTCCGTTCTATTATTTAATACCAAAAGAGAAGAAATAGAAAAAAAAAGATAAAAGAAATTAACCGAAAAAAAAGAATTAAAGGAACAACCCTTCTTTAAATAATGGTTTTAACCCTCCAAGAAAAATAGGAAAGAAGGAATAGATAAAAATAATAATGCTTTTCTATCACACATGCTTTGATGCCAAAGGATACCAAAAAAAAGATATAAGATCAACAGATAGAAAGAAATAAAATGAAACGACCCTTTCTTAGTTTTTTTTTCTATTGAACGCAATTCTGATACCGAGATACAAAAAAAAGGGAAAATATAAACATGAACAGTCTGTCTTCAAATAATGCTTTTCTAGGGTACACAGTTTAATACAAATAAGAAAGAAAAAAGAAAAAAGAAAAAAAAGATGGAAATTACTGAAACAACTTCCACTGAAATAATGCTTTTTATATCACACACATTTTTATGTCAAAACATTAAAAGAAAAATACATAGCAGAATAAAATAGATTTAAAGAAAGAAATTAAAGAAATAATCCTTCTAAAACGATACTTTTCTATTGCAAACTATTTAATAACAAAAGATGAAAGAGAAGGGTAGAGGATGAAGAAAAGGAAAATAAGATAAGAAAAAAAAAACAATTTTAATGGAACAATCCCCACCTTAGATAATGCTTTTCCATTGCACACATTTTAATACGAATACAAAAGAAAGAGAGAAAAAGAAATTGATAAAACAAGGAAGACATTAAAACAACCGCCCTTTCTTCTATTCAAATAATGTCTTTCCAATACAAACATTTGCATTGAAAAAAGAAAAGGAAAAAAAGAAAAATTATATAAAGAAAGACGTGAAAACAATTGATACATAGAATAAATAAATAAATAAATAAATAAATAAATAATAATAATAATAATAATATAATAATAATAATAATAATAATAATAATAATAAATGAATAAATGAAATTGAAACATTAAAAAAGGCGAAAAGCACACACAAAAAATATTTTAACCAAAATAAAGAACCCCCCCCCCACTTCTCCCCCACCACAGAATGAGTTTCGATCAACAACTTCTTGGAACAAGATTCAATTTATTTATTTAAGAAAATATTTTTCTCTTATTGTCTGAAAGTTTTTAAAAGAGAATTTTTGGTTAAATCGAATTTAACGATTAAAATTCTACCACCGTATGTCATCCCACCGAAAGAAAAAAAATACTAAAAATCAGGGAATTAACCGAATTTAATTAAATTTTCAGTGTTGATATATTAATGAATAAAAAATATAATGCACTAGTTATTTTACTTAAAAACTCTTATATTTTTTCAGGTCAGTTAACTTTGAACCACGTATCTTTGAGAATCTGTGTTGAACCATTAAACTTTTTCCACTAAAATTTTGAAGCAATTTTTCTTACGAAAGTTTTCTTGGAATTAAGCTACAAAGAAATTTGTTTTCTTTATTGAACTTTTCAGATGAAAATGGTACCCTTGTCATCCACAATGCAAATTATCTGACGGACACCGGAGCCTACAAGTGCATGGCCCAGAACCAGGCAGGAAAAGCTCAGGATGTATCTACAGTTTTTATCCAGAATCCAAATACTTCTCAGTCAATGGGTAAGTCTTAAAACTTTATTATCAATGTGTTACATAATTCGTGGGTTGCCTACATTTATAATTTCGCTCTGTGACTCTGACAATACGAGCACGACATTGAGCTCTGCAAACTATGACACTTTTTTAAAAAACTTCTATGCCGTAAGTAAGATTTTCTTCTCCGGATTTTTGGATTATGTATATATATATATATTATATATATATATATATATATATAATATATGTGTTGTGGTGTGTGTGTGTGTGTGTGTGTATGTGTGTGTGTGTGTGTGTGTGTGTTTGTGGGAGTCACTGTTGCATGGTGGCTAATATGTTGCACAGCAAAATTGTAGTAAGCAAGTTTGAATTACAGTTGCAATACTATTTTCAATTTTGGACTAATATCACCCGGAAAATACCTTTCCTCGTGCCTCCCCCCCAAGCTATGGATTAAATACTACCATTATTTTTCTATAAGGATGGCGTTGACATTAAATAGTCCACGAAGGTTGATATGCCCCTAAATAAAGGAAACAAACGAAACCATATTTATAATAATAATAATAATAATAATAATAATAATAATTAATAATAATAATAATAATAATAATGGCTGTCAACTCGTGTTCAAGTAAGACTATTTCCTGTTTTTTTTGTTTTTTTTTTTATCATCATGACACTCTATCCTGTGTTTTTCTCAGATGACTCACCAGGCCAGCACTGGAGAGACATACTCTTCCACATAAACTACATGTTGAAACTTCTCCACTTTGAATGTTGCTGGGCTGAAAATTACCCTTTCTAATAGCCCGCTTAATTTTTTGGTGTTTAATTCGGTTGGACTCAAATTCTTCCACAGACAAGTAGATGGTGGCTCTTCAGCCAGGTCTATTACAAGCTAGCTTCTCCCAGTCCTTCACAGCAATAGCAGTGTTCCTCTGAGTGTCCTTGAGGCAGTCCTTAAACCTCAATTTGGGTTTGCACTGATGACATTTGCCAGTTGAGATTTCCCCGTAAAATAGTTGTTTTGGGATTCGGTAATCATTCATGCAAACTAGATGACCAGATCAGCGAAGACGTAATTTAACGATTTAACTCTCAATACTAGGCAGGTGACATCTTTCAACTATTGTGGTATCTGGTGTAAACGACAACCATTCTCTCCCTAAAATCCTGCGAAACCAATTCGGATGGAATCTCTCGAGTGTCCTGAGAGGTCGTTTGTAAACAACCCAGGTCTCACAGGCGTACAAAACGGCAGTGAGCACACTGACTTTATATACACCCAGCTTGGTAGAGATTTTAATGCCACGTTGATTCCAAACCCTCTTCTCAAGCAAACCAAAGATATATATATATATATATATATATATGTATGTATATATGCAAGGTGTAGAATAAAGATATCGAGATTGAAGCTGTATTTACCAAGATAGAAATGAATAATGAATGGAACGGTATTTTTTAGAATACAAGGTCTGTCAAAAAGTACATATCGATACTCTTTTGACACAGCTTGTATACACATATGTATACACACACATATATATATATATATATATATATATATATATATATGTATATGTACGTATCTATATATATGTATGCATATATTTATGTATGTATATATGTATGTATATATATGTATATATTCATGTATGTATATATGTGTATATATTCATATATATATATATATATATACATATATATATATATATATATATATATATATATATATGGTCATCACACACAACCCCCAAGAACCTTCCTCACATATATAAAAGCATTCAAAAAAAACCCAACTCAAAGAGGTTCTTTTCACGGAACAGATGGACTCGCTACTTCTAATACATTCCCGGATTATAATAGCATGTCAAACCCTCAAAAAGTCTTTCAATTTTGATAATTCTTTAATAATGCTCCCTTTTAAAAAAAAACTCTCTAAAAACAATTTCTTCAAACAAGTAATTATCTCCTGACGATGACCTAAGGTCGAAACTAGTTGACAATAATAACATATAAAAAATATTCCTGTTTGTCACCTTTTGTTCATACTATATAATATATATTATATATATATATAATATATATATATATATTAGCGTATGTTACAAAAGAAAAAAGAAAAAAGACAAAATGATGGAAGATGCTGTTTTTCTTTGAAAGATTCAGAAGTTTATCAGCCAAGAAAATGTGTTCACAAACAATCAAATAAAGAACAATTCAAATTGAAAACAAACACCTTTCACAACTCACAAACCGGGAAAAGTAATCATTATTCTTTCTTTCTTTATTTATTTATTTCATTTTCTTTTCATTCGAGGACTTTTAATTAATCATCAAACTTTAATTATAAATTTCTATTTTCTTTACATCTAAAGATTTGCTTTCGTTTGCTCCAATTGTTAAGTAATTAATTTTATTATTGTTGTTTGAATAAAACAACTTGAAAAAGATTTCTACAGCCAAACGGATTTTAATTGATTTATTTATTCTTTGAAACCATTCAAATGCAAGTGATGTTGAGTTAAAATATGCAATATCTGCCGGTGTAGAAAAGATATTTATGCATGCATAAAGACCGGAAGTCATTTGTCGTACATGTGGGCTTGCTATTGGGAATGTATTGAATGCAGGTTCGTATTTATTATTATGCACATTGCAAAGGGTGTAGTGTGTATGAAAAAATATGAACATTGCAAAGGATACAGTGTGTATGAAGAAATAACTAAATCCCCATGAAAAATAACAGATCATAATGAAAAATAATGACCATAAAAATAATGACCAAAATGAAAAAAAAAATAATAGCGATAGATATAATGAGACTATAATGAAAAATAATGACCATTACAAAAAGAATAATGACCATAAAAAATAATGACTATGATAAATAAAATGACAATAATAAAAAGAAATAACTACCATAATAAAAATGACAATAAAAGAAAATAATGATCATTATAAAGAAATAATGACCATAAAAAATAAGGACAATAAAAGAAAATAATTACCATAATAAAAATAATGACCATGATGAAAATAAGGAAAATAAAAGAATATGATCATAATAAAAATAGTGACAATAAAAGGAACTAATGACCATAAGAAGGATAATGACAATAATAAAACAAACAATGATAATAATGAATATACTCTCTATAATAAAAAATAATGAAGATAAAATTTTAATATGACTATAATAAAGAATGATAAAAATAATAAGAATTAATCATGATAAAAAATAAGACCATTATTAAAAATAATGATCACAATAAAAATAATAACGTCCATGATAACAAATAATGATCATAAGGAAACATAACAATAATAATAATAATAAATGAAATAATTTCCATAATAAAGCACATTCAAGGTAATCTTGTAAATATATTAAATTCATATTTGTATCTCTTAATATGCATATTGCAAAGAATTAGATATATATGAAATAATAAATGACCGTAATAAAAATATGATAGCCATATTTATATATATTTACCAACCCCTCCGCATGGGCAGGATGCGACACAAGGTCAATTTCCTAAGCGGAGTTTATCAGTTTTGAATTCAGTGTTTTCCTTCTCCTAGACCGGTTGCCTAACCATGGTTAAAGAGCCCAGTCTGCCCTACTATTTACCCATAGCTGGTGGGAGAGTAGGATTCATACCTTTCCCAACGGTATTAGAACTAAGTGAAATGCAATTACTACGTCCAGGATTTGAACCCGGGGCGACGAGTCCATTTCCCATGACTTCATTTCATGATTATATATATATATATATATATATATATATATATATATATATATATATATATATATATATATATATATATATATATATGGGGGGGTCTGTCTGTGTATGTGTCTGTGTGTATGTATGTAGGTATAAAGAGAGAGCCAGACATGAAACCGACAGACATATAGATAAAGAAGAGAAAGATAAATAGACACATCCAAGTCAAATAAATAGAGAAATAAAGAAAGAAAGAAAGAAAGAGAATGAGAAAGAAAAAAAGAGAAAAAAGAAAGAACGAAAGAAAGAGAGACAGAGGTGGGGGGGATAATTTGGTACAACTACGTGGTATATTTTAGTTAGTTGATAATATTTTACGAAATCTGCCACCCTGATTTGATGTGTTGGCTAACTATGGCAGACTGCCTCTGCAATTCCTGCTTGGACCCTTTTACCTGCCAGAGACGGGTACATCAACTCGTTGATAATATTTTTAGACTCCTGCTACCATGATTTGTTCAGAGCTAAAAGTACTCAAAACGGAAAAGAGAACGAGAACGTTCTTGAACAAACAAAAAGTCAATGAGTTGCGAGTTTAAAGAAATGCAACGTAATTTCACTTCAATCTGTTCCCGAATTCAATAACACCCTGCTTGTAGCTCATCAATAATGCTGTGCACTATTCTCCTGGGAGGTTACCCAAGGCATTATTAACTTAATCGGACCTTGACTCAGCTTGCCAGCAGATAGAGGTTACCAAAAGCCTGGCATATCAAATTGGTTTATTCGGGGTTTTTTTCTCTCAGTTCTAACGCGCACACACAGAGGAGACTTACTCGAAGAATATGCAATGCAAATTTCTTGGGGGATGTAAATGATTTATACAAGGTCATATATAAAACTATCTGCAATCAGTAATGCGGGCTTTGTTGGCAGAGAATTTAAGTAAATTGTATTGCGGTGAACAATATGAAAACTGAGGGGAAAATTGGAAAATTGTCTTTACACTGGCTATACGAAAAGCAATGCTATTTTTTATGCAATTGGCTATTGGTCCAGAATTTCATGGCATGCAATATCTTACTGTCGCTACATATTCTTTCTATATATATATATATATATATAATATATATATATATTAGCCCTGAAGAGCATTAAGCGAAACTAATAGTAGGTTCGTCTGACTCATTAGATTTATCTTTATTATTTGCTCTACTTAGGTATTGAGCACTTTTACTTATTAGCTATTCTCCTAGCGGTTATATGAATATATATATATATATCTTATATACATATATATACATATAAATTGTTTTTTCTTTTGGCCAAATCCTGTACCAATAGATTATCTTTTGTTGGTACGACTTTCTTGGTCTTTTCCTTTTTTTAAAAAATCTTTTTCTCCCCGGTTGATGTTTGGTAGTATATTTTTACAATCAAACTATTTGCTGGTTTTTTTCTCACCGCAAAGATTTACCAACACGCTTGGTATATATATAATATATATATATTATATATATATAAGTGTGTTAAAAAAAAGAAGAAGAAAAATATAACCACACAAAAAAAACTTAAGCAGGTACATTTCTGATATTCATCTCTGAAGATAAAGTTTCTACTTTGAAATCGATAAGACAAAAATAACATCTTTTTGTTTTTATTTTTTATACGCATTGTAATTGCCTCCAAATCATTAATATATTATAACATACTTAACAATGCTCCAAGCAAATTACCAATTACTTTTATATATAAGTGTATTTTGGCAGCATTTTTTCTTTTAAACATTATCACGAAGATTAACACTACACTTATCCGATTCCAGTTCCATTAATCAACACCTTAAAACACATTCATGTGTGTATTTTCTGTTAGAATTTTGCGGTAGGTAGAGGGGGGCTCTACCTACCGCAAAATTCTAACAGAAAATACACACACACACTACATAAAGAAAACAAACAAACAAAAACTTCAAATAATCGAAGCTCTATATATCAAACAAAAAAAACCTACCTTAAACAAATAAACTTTGAATCAAGTCAACATTCTGAAATGCCTATAATTTCCCGCCTATCCTCCTCCACTATTCCCCGCCCTTCTCACAACTCGTGACCTCCCCACAACATCTCTTCTGCATCGATCGTTCGAACTACTACCAATTCCTACAACCTCCCCTACCAACTGTTACTACCTCCCACTACCAATTCCTACGCTACTGCTCGTTTTCTTTAAAAACGAGACTCCACGAAACATACCATCAGTTTCCTACCTGAAGATGGCAAATCGACATGCCGAAAGCGCTTGTAGAGACACCTTTGGTGGACTGCTACACCAGTTCCACCCTGACACCAAAAAGATGGCCAGAAGATTAGAAAGAAATCGAACAAAAACTCGTCCGACAAGAATCGTCAGTACAGTTTAACACATATATATATATATATATATATATATATATATATATAAAGTAAAGTAAAGTCGTCGGGGCGGCCTAAAGTCGGTATCAGCCAGTCAGCGAGGGAGTCTATCTCCTTTTCAATAGCGCTAGACCAAGGAGATTGTTTTTGGCATCTGAGGTGGAGCGCCACACCTATCATCAGCTCCTTACTTTACCGCACATACCCCTGTGCTACTCATACGCTGAGTTGGCGAGGACCGGTATCGAACTAGGAACCTTGTGGTTTCTAGCCGAACGAATATATATATATATATATATATGTGTGTGTGTGTGTGTGTGTGTGTGTGTGTGTGTAAACATTTTAAATTATGCAACTCTTTTGGGTTTTTTCTGTTTGCCATTGCACTAGTACCGATTTATTATTCTTTGGTTGTGTGAATGTTATGGTCTTTTTCTTTTATATTATATATATATAATATATATATATATATATATATATATATATATTTCTCCAGTCACCAGTTTGTATTTTGTATTTTCAAATTGTATTGTCGGAGTTTTTTTCATGCCGTCAGTATAATCCTTTATCATCTTAATTTTAGTAACTTTTGTATATGAAGTAATATCAATCGATATTGTAGATAATTTTGACTAGTTTCACCCTTCATCTTCCTAATCCTACTATTGAATAAGTTACGTTTGTGTAAAATATGAAATTAATTAATTAATTCTAATATTCATTAAGCCTTTTTTGCCCATCCCTTAGAAAAATCTGTTAAGCTCCCATCCTATAGTTAGTCAAGCACTTGATGATGATGAACCAGAAAATCTGTAGAATTCTTTATTCCATTCTACCAATCCTTGTATTGCGCTTACAAGAGTTTCAATGTTTGTCAGTTGTTTCAAGTCAACCAGTGCATTTATATTTTTTCTTGGTTCGATACCGGCCCTCGCCGAACACAGCGTATGAGTAGCCACAGGAGATGTTTTCGGCGTCTGAGTGAAGCGCAACACTTACCGTCAGCTCCTTACTTTACCGCAAATATCCATGTGCTACTCATACGCTGTGTTCGGCGAGGGCCGGTATCGAACCAAGAAAAAATATAAATGCACTGGTTGACTTTGAAACAACTGACAAACATTGAAACTCTTGTAAGCGCAATACAAGGATTGGTAGAATGGAATAAAGAATTCTACAGATTTTCTGGTTCATCATCATCAAGTGCTTGACTAACTATAGGATGGGAGCTTAACAGATTTTTTCTAAGGGATGGGCAAAAAAGGCTTAATGAATATTAGAATTAATTAATTAATTTCATATTTTACACAAACGTAACTTATTCAATAGTAGATTTAGGAAGATGAAGGGTGAAACTAGTCAAAATTATCTACCAATATCGATTGATATTACTTCATATACAAAGTTACTAAAATTAAGATGATAAAGGATTATACTGACGGCATGAAAAAAACTCCGACAATACAATTTGAAAATACAAAATACAAACTGGTGACTGGAGAAATATATATATATATATATATATATATATAGATATATATATATATATATAATAAAAGAAAAAGACCATAACATTCACACAACCAAAGAATAATAAATCGGTACTAGTGCAATGGCAAACAGAAAAAAAAACCCAAAAGAGTTGCATAATTTAAAATGTTTACACACACACACACACACACACACACCACACACACACTATATATATATATATATATTCGTTCGGCTAGAAAACCACAAGGTTCCTAGTTCGATACCGGTCCTCGCCAACTCAGCGTATGAGTAGCACAGGGGTATGTGCGGTAAAGTAAGGAGCTGATGATAGGTGTGGCGCTCCACCTCAGATGCCAAAAACAATCTCCTTGGTCTAGCGCTATTGAAAAGGAGATAGACTCCCTCGCTGACTGGCTGATACCGACTTTAGGCCGCCCGACGACTTACTTTACTTATATAATATATATATATATATAATATATAATATATGTGTTAAACTGTACTGACGATTCTTGTCGGACGAGTTTTTGTTCGATTTCTTTCTAATCTTCTGGCCATCTTTTTGGTGTCAGGGTGGAACTGGTGTAGCAGTCCACCAAAGGTGTCTCTACAAGCGCTTTCGGCATGTCGATTTGCCATCTTCAGGTAGGAAACTGATGGTATGTTTCGTGGAGTCTCGTTTTTAAAGAAAACGAGCAGTAGCGTAGGAATTGGTAGTGGGAGGTAGTAACAGTTGGTAGGGGGAGGTTGTAGGAATTGGTAGTAGTTCGAACGATCGATGCAGAAGAGATGTTGTGGGAGGAGGTCACGAGTTGTGAGAAAGGGCGGGGAATAGTGGAAGGAGGATAGGCGGGAAATTATAGGCATTTCAGAACATGTTGACTTGATTCAAAGTTTATTTTGTTTAAGGTAGGTTTTTTTTGTTGATATATAGAGCTTCGATTATTGAAGTTTTTGTTTGTTTGTTTTTCTTATGTAGTGTGTGTGTGTATTTTCTGTTAGAATTTTGCGGTAGGTAGAGCCCCCTCTACCTACCGCAAAATTCTAACAGAAAATACACACATGAATGTGTTTTAAGGTGTTGATTAATGGAACTGGAATCGGATAAGTGTAGTGTTAATCTTCGTGATAATGTTTTAAAAGAAAAAAATGCTGCCAAAATACACTTATATATAAAAGTAATTGGTAATTTGCTTGGAGCATTGTTAAGTATGTTATAATATATTAATGATTTGGAGGCAATTACAATGCGTATAAAAAATAAAAACAAAAAGATGTATTTTTGTCTTATCGATTTCAAAGTAGAAACTTTATCTTCAGAGATGAATATCAGAAATGTACCTGCTTTAAGTTTTTTTGTGTGGTTATATTTTTCTTCTTCTTTTTTTTTAACACACTTATTATATATATATATATATATATATATATATATACCAGCGTGTTGGTAAATCTTTGCGGTGAGAAAAAAACCAGCAAATAGTTTGATTGTAAAAATATACTACCAAACATCAACGGGGAGAAAAAGATTTTTTAAAAAAAGGAAAGACCAAGAAAGTCGTACCAACAAAAGATAATCTATTGGTACAGGATTTGGCCAAAAAAAAAAACAATTTATATGTATATATATGTATATAAGATATATATATATATATTCATATAACCGCTAGGAGAATAGCTAATAAGTAAAAAGTGCTCAATACCTAAGTAGAGCAAATAATAAAGATAAATCTAATGAGTCAGACGAACCTACTATTAGTTTCGCTTAATGCTCTTCAGGGCTATATATATATATATATATATATATATATATATATATATAGAAAGAATATGTAGCGACAGTAAGATATTGCATGCCATGAAATTCTGGACCAATAGCCAATTGCATAAAAAATAGCATTGCTTTCGTATAGCCAGTGTAAAGACAATTTTCCAATTTTCCCCTCAGTTTTCATATGTTCACCGCAATACAATTTACTTAAATTCTCTGCCAACAAAGCCCGCATTACTGATTGCAGATAGTTTTATATATGACCTTGTATAAATCATTTACATCCCCAAGAAATTTGCATTGCATATTCTTCGAGTAAAGTCTCCTCTGTGTGTGCGCGTTAGAACTGAGAGAAAAAAACCCGAATAAACCAATTTGATATGCCAGGCTTTTGGTAACCTCTATCTGCTGGCAAGCTGAGTCAAGGTCCGATTAAGTTAATAATGCCTTGGTAACCTCCCAGGAGAATAGTGCACAGCATTATTGATGAGCTACAAGCAGGGTGTTATTGAATTCGGGAACAGATTGAATGAAATTACGTTGCATTTCTTTAAACTCGCAACTCATTGACTTTTTGTTTGTTCAAGAACGTTCTCGTTCTCTTTTCCGTTTTGAGTACTTTTAGCTCTGAACAAATCATGGTAGCAGGAGTCTAAAAATATTATCAACGAGTTGATGTACCCGTCTCTGGCAGGTAAAAGGGTCCAAGCAGGAATTGCAGAGGCAGTCTGCCATAGTTAGCCAACACATCAAATCAGGGTGGCAGATTCGTAAAATATTATCAACTAACTAAAATATACCACGTAGTTGTACCAAATTATCCCCCCACCTCTGTCTCTCTTCTTTCGTTCTTTCTTTTTTCTCTTTTTTCTTTCTCATTCTTTTCTTTCTTCTCTTTATTTCTCTATTTATTTGACTTGGATGTGTCTATTTATCTTCTCTTCTTTATCTATATGTCTGTCGGTTCATGTCTGGCTCTCTCTTTATACCTACATACATACACACAGACACATACACAGACAGACCCCCCCATATAATTATATAATATATATATATACATATATATATATATATATTATATATATATATATATTATATATATATATATATATATCATGAAATGAAGTCATGGGAAATGGACTCGTCGCCCCGGGTTCAAATCCTGGACGTAGTAATTGCATTTTCACTTAGTTCTAATACCGTTGGGAAAGGTATGAATCCTACTCTCCCACCAGCTATGGGTAAATAGTAGGGCAGACTGGGCTCTTTAACCATGGTTAGCCAACGGTCTAGGAGAAGGAAAACACTGAATTCAAAACTGATAAACTCCGCTTAGGAAATTGACCTTGTGTCGCATCCTGCCCATGCGGAGGGGTTGGTAAAATATATATAAATATGGCTATCATATTTTATTACGGTCATTTATTATTTCATATATATCTAATTCTTTGCAATATGCATATTAAGAGATACAAATATGAATTTAAATATTTACAAGATTACCTTGAATGTGCTTATTATGGAAATTATTTCATTTATTATTATTATTATTGTTTATGTTTCCTTATGATCATTATTGTTTATCATGGACGTTATTATTTTTATTGTGATCATTATTTTTTAATAATGTCTTATTTTTTATCATGATTAATTCTTATTATTTTTTATCATTCTTTTATATAGTTCATATTAAAATTTTATCTTCATTATTTTTTATTATAGAGAGTATATTCATTATGTATTCATTGTTTGTTTTATTATTGTCATTATCCTTCTTATGGTCATTAGTTCCTTTTATTGTCACTATTTTTATTATGATCATATTCTTTATTTTCCTTATTTCATCATGGTCATTATTTTTATTATGGTAATTATTTCTTTTATTGTCCTTATTTTTATGGTCATTATTTCTTATAATGATCATTAATTTCTTTTATTGTCATTTTTATTATGGTAGTTATTCTTTTTATTATTGTCATTTTATTTATCATAGTCATTATTTATGGTCATTATTCTTTTTGTAATGGTCATTATTTTTCATTATAGTCTCATTATATCTATCGCTATTATTTTTTTTTTCATTTTGGTCATTATTTTTATGGTCATTATTTTCATGATCTGTATTTTCTATGGGGATCTCTCTCTTT
>CM042153.1:7447432-7586477 GCA_023376005.1 Doryteuthis pealeii | reverse complement strand
AAAAATTTTAAAAGATAAAAAATAAATAAAAAAGTCCAAAAGAGTATTCAATGAGGAGCGAGCAAATGTTCAATCATCAAGGTGCAAGTATCCTTGATGAATGTTTTAATTCACTTTTTTTCATCCACTTCAAGCAGTATAGGTGCCGGTACCAAGAATATTGAGGAGCAGACTATGACTTTTTGATCTTGGTATAGGCCGGGAATTGTCAAATCCTAGTATATCTCTCTGCTTACCGAGAGTAGATCTTGATGTATGTATCCTTGATATGCGGAGGGGTTGGGTAAATAGAGCTTCGCACACAGGTAAGAAGAATATTTTGATTGACTGAATCAAAAAGCAAAAATACACCCGCCAGCCGCCCCATGAAAAAATAAGATATGTTTTTGCGAGAAAAGATGTTGTCATGTCGAGAATGTAATAAACCGTTCTAACACACATCACAAGTACGTTACTCTTTAAAGATGACAGTGAGTAGTTATCATGTGACGCTATAGTCACATCTATTATGTTTTAATATGCACACATGATACAGCTCACCCGTTGAATCACAAAAAACCATCCCAGTTGTATTCCCTTGTCAGTGAGGAACTGAAATAACAAATATGTGTAAAACTCATATTTAAATCATTTTTCTATCGCTTGTTTATGTAATTCAATTCTGTTCATTCCTTAGAGCATCTCTGGGATATGTAACACACAGAGACCACAAGATGCAAGACTATCCTCAAGATGGTTCTTAAGTTTCTTTCTACAGCGTTCTCAATAAGTAAAAACACCTCTTCCAGCCAATCACTACTGGTCCAAGTCTACAACCAACCAAGATTAGCCTATTGCTCTAAGATGCACTCGTCATAGTCCAGAGGTTTGTAGTCATACAGTAGCACTTATACCACATATGGACTGGAAGAATTTGTTCCCTTTAAAACTTAGTCGGAGAGGACTGATCTCGCCAATAGTACTGATAATCTGATACATGGAGACTAGACTCGCAAACATGGGGCTGAGGGTTACTTTTTTTTACTCTTTTTTCTCCTGTACCAGTTTCTGGAGTTTTTTATGCTACTAGGACAACGACCGCTTCTTTTCACTCATGAGTATTTTATTTCCCCGCAAAGGTACTTACTTCCTCGAGGCAGAATTCTCTCCACGTCTTTGCTTCTCCGTTACTTAACCGCTCATTCTCCCATGTACTACATATTTACACTCTCTTCTGACCCTCTGCACTCCCCCTTCTCCCCTTAGTTCGGCTCATCCATCCAATCATACCACCACGCTATGGTCCTTTTGCCCGAAAATCACTCACTTTATATACTTTCCGAGTTTCTTAGAGCACGCGCATTCGGTCTCTAGCGCCCTCTTCCGGTTCTTCCACTTTCACGCGCGCTCTTTACGTACACATTTTATAGCTTCGTCAATAATGTATCATCACCGGACTAGGGATAATAATTACAGATTTACATCAACAATTAACATAATTAATGGCAGTGAAAAGATAATCTTTCCCCTCGTTCAGATCGTGAATTGACAAGGTAAAGAATGTCTCACGTAACTTCCACTAAAAGAACAAAACAGGTGTTTCTATAAATTCGTAAAAAACAACCAAACATAAAGTAACATTAGCAACTTAGCCGCTTTAGCTCGTTCCGAACCTTGTTTGCTTGATTTGCGAGTTTACGGCATGACATCCCATTGGGTTATTTTTTTATGCCATCGAAGGATGATTTTGTGTATAATCAATCTTGATGCGCATACTTCAATTGTTTGCAGATGTGATTATCGACAAGCGAGAGACTGCTGATATGCGTGATGAGCCAGAGGCAAGAAAGAGAGAGAAGAGAGAGAGAGAGAGAGAGAGAGAAGAGAGAGAGATCAGTTTGAAAACGGAAGTACTTCTAGAGCAGGGGCTAGTGAGGATCAGAACATCCTTGTTGTCTCCCAGCCGCAAAGCATTGGGGATAAGAATTATAATTATGCTCATGCATGGAAAACAGAATATATCTATCGAAATATAACTTAAACAAAACAACACAACGAATATATCAATATGTGTTCAATTAACAATTTAGACTGTGCTTGAGATACTATAAATGGGTACCAAGGACAGGATATGCAAGATGGAATTCCAAAAGTTGTTCCTTAACTATCATTAAAGGCAATGAATTTCTTAGTCCACGTTAAATCATTTTTTTCTCACGCTCGCCTGGAACTTTATTGTTTAACGCTTTAGATCAAGTCCGCCAAAATTTAGCTTGCCAATGTTAAAAAATTGGCAGAGTATATGTCGATTTTATAAAATCTGACATAACTCTGCAATTTTTTAAGATTGGAGCTCAAATTTTGGAGGATGTCACACACCTTGTAACAAATATGTGCCATCAACGTTACAAAAATCTGATATTGAGTTGGATACAATTCTTGCTCTTTGAGTCTCAGGAAACCAACTCACAAGGAATCCAAACTATTGGGTTGGAATGTTCGCCCAGATTGGAGAAATGGCGTCTATTGCTTGTTGCTCCACTTCTTGTTGTGAAATGAGTGTCTAGATGCTTTGCCCTAATGTACTAGAAAATTGATTCATAAAAGATCATTATATTTTGCCCAAGTATCGCTCAAGAGATGTCATAAAAATAAATCTTAAAGTCAATATGGAAGTTAAAGTTATTGATGATTTTCAAGATTTTTTCATATATAAGCAAGATGCAATATCCCGATAGGTGGCACTGCATCTATGACATTATTTTCTATTAATTCCACATTAATATGGAACATTATTTGTACACCGATAAAGTAGTCCTGATTTTTAGCTCAGAACTGAAGCTATGAACATAGTAAAAATTTTTCAAAATCAAGGAATGCAATTAATAACTTAAAATAGTTAATGTTAAGACATCTGTATAGCTTTTTTGGGATTTCCTTGGGCGCAATAAAGTTTTTATAAACCAATTTTTAGAACTAGGGAAACTCTAGAACTTAGTTAAAGCTGACAAAAACAGATTACAAAAGTCGACAATTTTTCGCGAACCGCGCCGGGCTCATGAATTTGGAGAGCTAAAATCGACATAACTCCGCCAAGATTTTGAAATTGAAAAAGTCTCTAATTTTTGGGTACCTATCTAACGTTAAATAAAATCACTTTAGACACCAATTTCGAAGAATTAAAAAAGGCGGTTGAATCACAATATGCCGTGGAATAGATTTTGACATTTGTCCATTTATTACAAAATATACATAATGGAATTATATAATTAAGCATCACATATACATATACATAATACAGATATAAATATATATATATGAATAATCGAGTACTTATTTTATGAACTTTGAAGATAGATGGTGTTCGTTTGTTAAATAAGCTGTCCTACCTTGTCTAAGTGACAAGTATAATTACCTATACAGAGTGTGTAATAGAGACACTAAATGATGTAGAGGGAACCATCCCGTCAAATTAACCTAAAGAAAGAAAACAAACAAAAACATTATAATTCTAACAATAGTATTTGGATATTTCTTCATTAATATTCCAAGAAATATACACATATTCAAGAGATAGGTCCGAGACCTAAACAATTAAAGAGTTACTATCCTCCCTTTGATCAGTTAGAATACTCAACCCTTCCAAAAGGGTTGCCTCTCCCTTTGAAGGTTGTATTCTGGGAGAGGCCGAAGGAGGTTTCTGCCGTGACGTGCTGATTTAGTTACTTGAGGGGGGGTCGTGGGTTGAGCGGTTGAAGCGAATTGCACTTTTAGCCGTGTAGAAGCCATTCTCTTCCCTTCTGCGTTTAAGAATAAACCTTGTTTAATGACGTAAATACAATATATACAGAGGCAATGGTCAAAAAAAGTCGTCAGGAAGATGTATAGACAAAGAAATTCACTATTGGTCTAAGCACATGCACGGATTCGATAAATAACATATCTAGTTATTATTTGTATTAATTCGGCATCTTATTGTCGCTCAGATTCTTCAATTGTTATCTTAACACGTGCGCGGTGATAGATGCTCCTCACCGGCCTCTTCATGTATTTCTGTTGTCGGACTTGGGAGCCTTCTCAAGACTCGGGAGGACCTTCTTCTTGTATAATAAGAAACTTACCTATAAGGAAACATTATGACTACCGTAGCCTTTGAGGTTTATCAGAAACACATAGTAGGGAATGAATCATTGAAAGTCTAACTAATAGACAACATGTAAATTTTTTATTGCAAGTCGAAACTTATGATGACTACTAAATAATTCTCAAAAATAGTCAATACCTGAATGAGGTCATAAAATTAAAACTTAAAATTTTTTTTACAAAGCAAAATGCAAGAGAAATTATTAGTAGTAACAGAGTGGTTATGGAATACATGGAATGAACACTAACTGATCTCAATAAGTGACTGACCCATAGTAGATCTAAGTATAGCCGTCAGAGACTCACTCTTACAGGCATAGTTCGATAATCCCTGTGTGAAAGAATTTATGAAATATTGTGAGGAATTGAGGGTTGAATGTTTATTGAAAGATATGATATTGGACGAGGTCCTCAGAACCTAATATACAATCTGAAAATAGAGATATAAATAGTATTAGCCTTTTTCGAACACCATGCATTAGCTGCATGTTTAGTTTCCCTGGATCTGGTGACACATGAATCCTCCTCAGTGCATCCAAGGCTCTGAATCTGTTAGTAAATTCTGGCAGATTTGGCAGTCCCGTGTGTGATTACTGAGGATGGTCCTCAATCTCGCCCGCCCTCTGATTTCACATTTTTCCAAACATTTTTTCCAAGTTTCGTGAAGAACCGTTCGCAAGTGGCATGCCACCTACAGTTGGTATCTGCACTTGAAATTTTCATATTCGCTAGCTCTGTTCTTCAGATTCTCGTAAGCGAAGTTCAAGGTTATGCAGGTACATGTCTAAGTCTCCTTTGAGTTCGATTTTCTCATTCATCTTACATCGTAGTTGATCTGCGTGGAAATCTTAGCCAGAAATCACCTAGTTTGATATGATTTTTTTCTTTTTGTGTTTATCACCACTAATAGATCTGTCTTCTTGCTAGACTAAGGAGTGATCCGTTTTATCCTCAAAGGTTATCCAAGTAGAAAATTTTATGCGTTTTTATTCTCAACCGAACAGGATTTCTGGTTTATGCATATAACCAGATTTGTTATGGTCAAGAATTATTTTTTTGCATAATAGTCCCAGTGGGCAGCCTTCCCATATACCTAGTCAATTGCTCTCCTAGTTATATATGCCCCGTATGTGCTAGTATTGGCTACACATTCGCTTAGTACATGGATTTACAGATCTCATCTCCTGTCACCGCTATGTTCCTTTACCATTTTACTATTCTGATTGAGTCTTATCAATTTTGCTTTGATCCTAGTTTGTCCTAAAGACATATTTATTTTGTGTCAAATCACAATTATTAGTGAAATTATCATCTTCTTTTGAGGTTTCCTCTTTCTTAATCCAATGTCCAGCTCTTTTCATTGTGTCGATCCCTTCCGTGATTTTTTCGTTATTCAATTTAAGTAAATTGGTGATACATACAATTACTGTTTACACTTTTAGATGTCCCTTGTGCCAAAAAACTTATACTTATGAAATAAATAGCGTTGATTTTTTTTATAGAAAATTCATGAGTCAGCTGATCGATAATTATCATGTCGTCAAAGAATTAGGATGTCCAAACTCCTCCAAAGGAATCTGACCATTCAGTGAATAACGTTTCCGACGTAGTCATTGTCTCTCGTCCGTTTATAGAGCCGTGGGTTACATCTGACAGTTTTACATTTTTGTTTCTCAAGAGGAAAAATCAAAAAGATACCGGATTGCAATAGTAGACATATATCAAAAGCTAGAGGCAAGCATTTCAGTTTCCTCAAGATTGGAAATTTTAGAAAATACTCTTATAAAGACACCAATTCAAAATAGCTTATAAAGTATCTCAGATCATGTCGATCTGAAATATCTCAAATGTAAAAAACACTGCCAGAATTTGGAATCAATATGTTAATGATAGGAACAAATGATTAATCAAATTATCAATTATATATATATAATATACAATATATTTAGTTATTATTATTTCCTCATAGTATATATAGATATCTATTATGTTAAAAATTTGAGACGAAACAAAGGAATCAAGTGCTCAACCACATTTTGTAGGAGTTATTTATTTATTTGTTAAGAAATTTTGTTAAATATAATAGGTTTTCTTCCTCATATGTGAACTACCTAGTTGTCAATGCTATGATTTGCTAGTCATCAGGTTGCTGGAATATATTCTTTCTAATTGCGTGTTCCTAAGATGAAACATTTCTTTTGGCTGTTATTTGCCGTTTTTTGAGACAAGTCGAAATTACGAATCGGTTGTGTATTTATTTGTGTGAGGACGAGCTCTATGGTTGTATCTCATCTATCTATAGTATCCATTATCTATCTCTCTTCTTCTTCTCTCATATTTCTCTCCTCTCTCTCTCTCTCTCTCTCTCTACTTTCTACTATATATATATTAATATTATTATATTATTAATTATATATGTTATATATATATATATATATATATACTATTATTATATATACTATTAGACTTTAGAGATATGGATAGGAGTAAGATAGAAATAGATAGACTAGATACCAGCTATCCTTCGTTCATGTACTTTTACTATCTCTCAATTCTGTCTGTCTTATTGACTCTCTGTGAACATTTCAGTGATGCTGATAACTTTTTTTGATTAATGCTGTTCCTAGGACGCCTCATATTTGCATTTGGAATGAGTCACCGGGGAAAAATTATGGTCCCCACTAAAAGTCTTCTTAACACCTACCTTTATATATAATGCGTCGTGTACATTTCATTTCTAAAGAAACTGGTTAGAAATGTATTTAACAGTTAGCCCTGAAATTGTGAGAGAGAATAAAGATAAATCACTAGGTACCATGGATACCCCTGATTTTACTGCCGTTCCTTTTAGATTTTATGCCGTCAGGACACCAGGAACGCGGTACCTTATCAGCATCTCTGCATTTACATGTAAACATCATGTGTGAGTGTACATACAGTCAACTACATCTTTTAAGTAATGGAGATTTATGTCTCTAGTTAATTCGTCTGATGATACCGGAAACTACGTCACTGTTATTTGATTGAGAATTTTATCATATATGGATAGTTATGTGTTTCTAATACAGGGAGTTAAAAAAAGTAAATCAAGTTTTGCGTTCAGTGCAACCGTGAATTCCGTAAAGATAGAATCATTCTTTTTCATAACTTGAAGATTTTAACATAACAATCAAATCTTATTATGGCATATTTCTGTTTCTATCTTAGAAAATAATTTATTGGTCTTAGAAAGATATTCTAATCTATATGTTAATCTAGTATGTCTTTTTCATATCAATAATTATTTTTAAAACGAATTAAATAACAAATCACACGAACAGCATATAAACACTCAATCAAAATTTGTTATTATTTAAATTCCGCTAGTCGTAGTCATCTCATTGTAAACAAAAGCTCATTTTTCTAATTTTTCATAATCGGCGTTAATCTATTTATTATCGAATATATTAGATAATACGTTCCACTTAATCCCCAAAATCGTCAATAACATAGAATAAATCAACTGTTTGGGAATATCATGTAATGAAATCTTTAGTCCATTAGGCCTGGAAAGGTCCAGAAATGGAAAAACATAGCCAACGAATTTTGTATCATCCTTGAAAATAAAAGAAAAATAAAAATGGCACATTATTCCTATAAATTGTTTATAGACGATTTCCACTTATGCGAAGGAATGGGTTATGATAAAAAATTAGAAAAAAGCTTTTGTTTACAATTGATGAATCGACCGGTATATTTTTAAAACAAGTTGATTTGTCTTAAAGTGTTTCGTTTGATTTGTTATTTATTCGTTTTAAAATAATTATTAGTATGAAAGACATACTAATTACATAAATTAGAAATATCTTTTTTCTAACCAATAAATATTTTTAAGAATAGAAACAGAAATATCCATAAATAAGATTTGATTTTATGTAAAATATTTAAGTATGAAAAAATGATACTATCGAATTCAAGGTTGACTGAAGCAAAAATATACTTTTTTTAACTACCTGTAAAAAATAATTCCATTGAATAAATCTCAATCAAATTACAGTGACGTATTTTCGGGTTTCAGACAAATAGAGACCTATTCGCATTAGTTAAAAGATGTAGTTGACTGTATATACCATACACATGAATGTTTACATGTAAAGTGCAGAGACTGTCTGAAGGTACGCGAGTCCTGTGGTCCCTGACGCATAAAAATCTTAAAAAGGCGCAGTAAAATATGTAATCCCAAATGCGTCCTAGTGATTTTCTATTAGTTCTTCTCTTCACAATTCAAGCTAACTGTAAAATACATTTCAACAGTTTCTTAAAATGAATTACACGGAATATATTATAACAGGAGGTGTTAGAAGACTTTAGTGGGGGGACCCATTAATTTTCCGTGACTCATTCAAAGCAATATGAGCGTCATAGGACACATTAAATCAAAAAGTTATCAGCATCACTGTAAAGTTACAGAGAGTCAAACAGACAGACAGAATGAGAGATAGTAAAAGTACATGAACGAAGATACTTATCTATCTATCTATCTATCTATCTTATCTATCTAATATATATATAAATATTATATAGATGATATATTATTATATATATATAATAATATATATATATATATATATATAGAGAGAGAGAGAGAGAGAGAGAGAGAGAGAGAAAGAGAGAGAGGAAGAGAGAGAGATAGATACATAGATAGATAGAATAACATAAAGAGCGTCCACAATAATCAACCGACACGCCTAATTTTCCGGTCCAAATAACATACAGCAAGAATGTCCTTCACAATAAACCACGGATAGAAGAATTATTAGCAACCTGAATTGAAGCAAATATAGCTTGAAACTTGGGTAAGTTGCCATGTGGAAAACTATTATATTTAAATTCAACAAAATAAATAAATAAGCCCTACAAATTTGTGTTTGAGCACTGTGATTTCTTTGTTTCGTCTCAAATTTTTAATAATTATATAGTATATATATATATATATATATATATATATATATTATATACATTGATAATTTTGATATCATTTGTTTATATTACATATTGATTTCCATTCCTGGCAGTGTTTTCCATTTCAGAAATTTCCTAGATCGAATTTTTGTCTGAAGATAGTTTTTTAAGCTTTGATTTGTTTTTATTGGTATTTTCTAAATTTCCAATTTGAAAAAACTGAATTGCTTGCCTTAGCTTTTATTTGCTACTATTGCAATCGGTATCTTCTTGATTTTTCCTTTGAGAAAAAATGTCAACTGTCAGAAACGTTATTCACTGGAATGGTCAGATTCTTTGAGGAGTTTGGACATTCCTTAATCTTTGACGACTGAAAATCGATGCGCTGAACTCTGATTTTCTATAAAAATTCAAACGTTTATCTAAAGTATAGTTTGGCACAAGGACATCTAAAAGTAACAGAATTGTATTCTACCAATTTACTAATTGAATAACGAAAAATCAACGGAGGTTGCACATGAAAAGACTGGGACATGGTTAAGAAAAGGAAACCTCAAAAGAGAAACTGAATCACTAATAATTGTTGCAGCAAAATAATGTCATTAGGACAAACTATAATCAAAGCAAAAATTGATAAAGACTCAACAAAAATAGTAAATGTAGACTATGCGGTGACAGAGATGAGATTGTAAACCAATGTACTAAGCGAATGTAGCAAACTAGCACAACGGGCATATAAAAACTAGGCATGACTGGTTTGGGAAGGTGACCCACTGGGAGTATTGGCAAAAAAAAATTTTGACCATAACAAAATGGTATATGCATAAACCAGAATCTGTTCTTGAGAATAAAACGCATAAAATTCTCTGGAACTTTGAGATAAAAACGGATCACCTTATCCTAGCAAGAAGACCAGACTTAGTGTTGATTAACAAAAAAGAAAAAACTTATCACTGGTGGATTTTGCAGTTCCAGCAGATCACACGATGTAGATGAAGGAAAACGAAAAGATAGACAAATACCTGGAACTTGCTAGAGAACTGAAGAAACTATGGAATATGAAATTCAAGGTGATACCAACTGTAGTTGGTGCACTTGGAACGGTTCCAAAAAACTTGGAAAAATGTTTGGAAAATGTGGAAATCAGAGGGAGAATTGAGACCATCCAGTATACTGCACTACTGCAATCTGCCAGAATACTCAGAAGAGGCCTGGAGACCTGAGGAGATTTGTTGTCACTCAGACTCCAGGGAAATAACATCAGCTAATGCTGGTGTGAAAAACTAATACTAATGATATCTTTTTCAGCTTGTATATTAGGTCTGAGACCTGTCAATTCTTCTTTATAAACATTCACCTCAATTCCACAATATTTATAATCTTTCCACAGATTATCTGACTATGCCTTAAAGGAGTTCACGGTTATAGATCTATATGGGACAGTCACTATTGATGATGGTAGTTCATTCCATGTATTCACCACTCTGTTACTATAATAATTTTCTCTTGCATTTGCTTTGTAAAAAAAAATTTAAGTTTTAATTTATGACCCATGGTATTGATATTTTGAGCAATATTTAGTAGATCAAAGTTCGTTGAATAAAATTTCATGTGTATATTTGTAGACTTCAATGATATCCCCTCTTGTTTGTCGATAAACCAAACTTAGTAAGTCAATGTTCCTAAGTATTTCTTTATACAAGAAGAAGGTTCCCGAGTCTGAGAAGGTTCCCAAGTCCGACAAGAAATACATGAAGAAGGCCGGAGAGCACATCGGCCGAAACGTTGTACAGATAACAATGAAGATGAGGACAATAGTCCGAATAATACAAATAATACTAGATATGTTTTTACAATCCTTGTGTAGACCAGTGAATCTTTTCATCTCTCCGACTGACTTTTTTTTATGAATGCCTTGTATTATGTATTTACGTAATTAACAAGGTTTTATTTAACGCAGGGTAGAGAATGCTTCTACCCTAAAAGTGACTAAATTCGCTCAACCGCTCAACCGCACGAACCCCAATATAAAAGTGTCACGGCAGAAACCCTCCTTCCGGGTTCCCAGAATATCAACCTTCAAGGGAGGCAACCCTTGAAGGTTGATATTCTACTGATCAAGGGGAGTAACTTTAGATTGTTTAGGTCTGGACCTAATATATTGATATGTTGTTTTTCTTTGGAAATATTAATGAAAATATCAAATATATTGTTGAATTATAATGTTTGTTTGTTTTTTTTTTCTTTAGGTATTTGACGATGGTTCCCTCTACATCAGTAGTGTTGGTATTCATCACATGGGTAATTATACTTGCCATGACAAGGAGGACCCAAGCATTAAACAAACACATATCCTCAAAGTTCATAGTAAGTACTATTATTTATATATATATTTATATCTGTATTATGTATATGTATATGTATGTATATTATTACTATTATGTATATTTGACTAAATCAATGTCAAATCATCCAGGCAATGTGATCAACCCCTTTTAATTTCTGAAATTTTGTCTAAGTGTGTATTAACGTTAGACAATCCCAAAAATTAGAGCTTCCAATTTCAAAAATTGGCGGAGTTATGTCGATTTTTAGCTCTCCAAATTTGAGCCGGGGGTGCGAAAAATGTCGACTTTTTGTAATCTGTTTTTGTCAGTAAAATAAGTTCTAGAGTTTCCCTAGTTCTAAAAATTGGTTTATAAAAACATTTTGGCCCAAGGAATCCAAAAATGCTATCAGATGTCTTAACATTAACTAATTTTAAGTTATTAATGATTCCTGATTTGAAAAATTTTTACTGATGTTATAGCTTCAGTTCTGAGCAAAAATCAGACTATCTTTATGGTACAAATAATGTTCAATATATGTGGAATAATAATAGAAAAAATGTCATAGATGCAGTGCCACATCGGGATATTGATCTTGCTATGAAAAAATCTGAAATCATCAATAACTTAAACTTCAATTATTGACTTTAAGATTTTTTTATGACATTCTTGGATACCTTGGGCAAAAAATGATTTTATGAATCAATTTTCAGTACTAGGGAAGCTCTAGAACTCATTTTACAGACAAAGATAGATTACAAAATGTCGCCATTTTTCGCGAACACCACCAAAGTTGGATTCCAAGTTGTTCTGACTCAAAAGAGCAAGAATGCTAGCCAACTCAATATCATTTTTTTCCACGTGTGGACTATGTTAACGTTAGACAATCCCCAAAATTTGAGCTTCCAATTTAAAAAATTGGCAGAGTTATGTCGATTTTTAAATCGACATAACTCTGCCAATTTTTTAAATTGGAAGCTCAAATTTTGGGGATTGTCTAACGTTAACATAGTCCACACGTGGAAAAAATGATATTGAGTTGGCTAGCATTCTTGCTCTTTTGAGTTAGGAACAACTTGGAATCCATTTCAGCATATCTTGCCTTGTACCATTTATAGTTCTTGTTAATAACACAAGAATTTCTTGTTTTGTTTTGTTTTAGTTATTTTTGTTTTTTGTTTTCTCATGAGCTATTTTATCTTATCCCCAATGCTTTGGGTGGGAGACACACATCTTGCATCTCACCCTGCCAGTACTTCGTTTCAAACTGATCTCTCTCTCTCTCTCTCTCTCTCTCTCTCTCTCTCTCTCTCTCTCTCTCTCTCTCTCTCTCTCTCTCTTGTCGTAATCAATCAAAATTGAGTAGCCATCAAGATTGAATAAAACAAAACATCTTCGGCATAAAATAACCCAATGGGATGTCATGCCGTAACGCAATCAAGCAACAACCGACTGAGCTAAACGGGCCTAAGTTGCTAATGGTCTACTTTTTTTCTTGTTTTTAGAATTATAGAAACCGTTTTGTTCTTTTAGTGAATTTACTTGACGAAATTCTTTACTTGTCAATCACGATCTGAACGAGGAAAGATTATTTTTCACTGCCATAATTGATGTAATTGTTGATGTAATTGTAATCTACTTATCCCTATTCCTGTTTTACTTATGCGAGCTATAAATGTTACGTAATGGGCGTGAAGTGGAGCCGAGAGGGTGGACTGATGCGTGGATTAGAACGGAAAAGTTTAAGTGGTGATTTGGCAAGGACACATAGCGTGGTTTGATTGGATGAGCGAAGGGGAGAAAGGGGGTGAGAGGTCAGAGTGTAAATAGAGTCTGGGAGAATGCGTTAACGGAGCAAGACGTGGAATTTCTTGCCTAGGGAAGTTGTACTTTGGGGGAAATAAAATACTCATGAGTGAAAAGAAGCGGTCGTGTCTTATTACTAAAAACTCCAACTGGCACAAGGTAAAATAACCCTCAGCCCCATGTTGGTCTAGTCTCCATGTTATCAGATTATCAGTTATATGGAGATCAGTCCTCTCCGACAAGTTAAAGGGACAATTCTTCCAGGCCATTGTGGTATAAGTGCTACTGTATGACTACAACCCTTGGACTATGACGAGGCATCTAGAGAATAGGCTAATCTGGTTGTTTGACTTGCCGTTGAGTTGGCTGGAATTTTTGTTCTTTTGAGTTTAGAAAAAACTTAGAACCCACTTGAGGATATCTTGCTTTGTTCCTGTTACATCCCGAGATGTAGGAATGACAGATTGATAATAAAAACAGTGAAATATGTTTAATATATAACAATATTTGTTTTATTTATTCTCACTGACAGGGAATACAATGGGATGGTTTTTGATAGAATTCAACGGTGTGTATCATGTGTGCATTTAACATAAGATACAGATACAAAACTATGTTTAAAGAGACGTAAGTTGTAGTAGAAGTTCTATTACTTCTGCATGACAACATTTTCTGCAAAACATCTATTTTCTGGGCGGGGCGGGGGGTATTTTGCTTTTTATGTTAAGTCAATCAAAATTTCTTACGGTGGAAATCTATTTACCCAACCCCTCCGCATATCATGGATACAACACAAGATCTATTTCTAAGCAGAGAGTAACTGGTTTGAAATTCCCGCCTAACCAAGGTTAAAAAGCCTAGTCTGCCCTAATTTTTACCTATAGCTTGAGGGAGAAAAAGTGAATTAAAACATTCATCAAGGATACTAGCACCTTGATGATGAACATTTGCTAAGTATATTGAATACTTTTTGACTTTTTTATTTATTTTTATCTTTTTAAATTTTAATATTTATTTTTTGTTTTTTATTTTATTTTTCAGTGCCCCCTAAAGTGTCTGTTTCACCAACCACCCAGCTGCATAAATCTAACTCAGATGTTATCCTGAAATGTCATGCTGAGGGTATCCCTCGACCGGAACTAAGCTGGGAAGTTAATGAGATGCCTCTACCCAACAATCTCAGACACTACATCAGACAACGTAAGTAGTTTATTGTTCATTATACAATAGATACGAGGGTTATACCATAGGTTATTTAAGGTGCAAACAAGAAGGTTGCACTTATTAGGTGGCAATCAAAAATGTTCTACATAGTCACAAAAAGTCCATTAGTATCTGTAGCTTTGGCATTAAGGGAGGCGTCAAGAAAATGTGGACCATATTATCTTTAGGCACCCCTTTTTTATCTCGATTAAGAAAGGACATGTTTTTCATTTACACCGTCAATATTCGGTTATTTGTAAGGGGTTAGGGGTTAGGGGTTAGGTTTATAATTTTTTTTAAATCTAAAAATCGTCTGTTAAAACAACCGGATATTGGCGGTGTAAATGAAAAACATGTCCTTTCTTAATCGAGATCAAAAAAGGGTGCCTAAAGGTCATATGGTCCGAAAATTTTGTTATGCCTGTACTGACACCAGTAGAAAAATATATAGATGTTCAAAGTCTAAAATGACGTAAACAAGATTGACAAGCAAACATTAAACCTTTCTGAGATTTCTAAATATTTTGGAGACCTTACTGGCAGTCACTCGAACGGCAGACGGTTGTCATATATAGTCTGTTGCCAATTTACTTTCTTCCTCTTGTGCCAAAGAGTTCCTTCTTTCAAACGAAACTGTCGAAGGGATATAACTCATAATCCACATGGTAGCTCATTTTTCATCCAGACAATGGATCAGTGTCTAGTGCTTTAGTGTAACAAAAATAATAAAAAGAGTAAAAGAATACAGTTGTAGGGAGAGAATGGGGAAATTAAGATTGAGGAATTAGAATTAGTTTATAAACTAATAGGTTTATTTTGCTCATAAAATAATATATTTTAAAACAAATTGCCCAATCAAACAAAAAACAGCAATGGTGTAAAAAATGTAAAAATTGAATTTGATGATTTAAGAAATGACTAGAAGCGGCTACCCGGCGTCGTTTGAATAGAGGGGACACAAAAAGTTAGTTTCGCAGAGCCATACTTACTGAATCACGAATTTGATCCTTGCAGGATGCCCATTAAAGTCCCTACGTAAAAAAGACTTTGCGTTGATCCGGCCTGATAGGTATTCAGAAAAAAATGCTCAGATACTCTGAAAAAAAATTAATGTCTCCTAATATAACTAGCAAATATATGCACCCTCCGGGTGCAAGTATTTAAGTTTTAATGTAATGAAATATCGTATTAAATTAGAAAGTCTAATAAGAATGCAGATAAAAAAATTTGAAAAAGAGTGGGGTTATAATAGAAAAATAGAAATGAAACTTACTCTTCCATCACTGCCGTCTTTCATTGCTGAATTTTACTTATTTAACTATTTAGTTAAATTAGGAAATAAAGAATAAAATGACAGTTATTTTTTGTTAATGGATTTCATTTAAGATTCATTGAAGAGATTTTTGCTAATATTCATTAAAATAAAACCAAACAGTTAGAAATCAATAATACTAAGCACATATTTAATAAAATCACATTTTTAATATCAATATGCAAATTAGCCTTCCCGTTCACACTGCAAACCGCTATTTTTTGTATATATAAATACAATAGCATGTTATTTGTATGTAGATATGGACAACACTAATAAAAAGGTGAAGCAATTTTATTAATAATTGAGGTTTAAATAAAAATAAAATCATGAAGAATGTGATGAAAATAACTATGTTAATTGTGACTCGATTAGTAATATAGTTTCGGTTACAGACAGAAAAACACACAATCTCCATTATAATAAGATATTAAATGAAATAAAATTATATACTGTTACTATTTAAATTTTATTTTCTAATTATCTTTACGAATATAAATCAAATCTTCGTTATTTTTGCTCAAAAAGTAAGATCTGGTGATAGTAAATGTGTATATATATTTACTTTGTCGTTAATTATTTTATTTTCATAGTTTCCTCTGGGCATACATACACACCAACTGCCCTTTATATATGTATATATGGTAAGAAAGAGAATTTAAGATGGGATTTGGGGAAAACTATTAGATGAATTACTGAATTGAATCTGTATATAGATACTGTATCAATAGTTTAAATGTTCTGTGCAAAAATATTTTTAAAGGTTGATGTGAGAATTTAGAAAATAAGAAAGATGCTCAAGAAGGCCGAACAAACAAATAATCAAATATTTAAGTTTACTGTCAAATCTCAAAAGTCTCATGTATTCGATTCTTGATATTTTAATTTAAAAGCTCCGATATATGGCAGATGGAATATTTGTCGTAAAGTTGGAATTTTTTTTTAAATATTCAAGAGTGTTATATATTTATTTGGGAAACCATGTCTTAGTTTACAACAGTCTTCATCTTTTGCTTCTTTAAAAAAAAAAAGAGTATTTGCAGATTGAGGCTTCATCTGTTATTATATGACAAGGTTTACTTGATTTCGTTCCGTTCTATTATTTAATACCAAAAAGAGAAGAAATAGAAAAAAAGATAAAAGAAATTAACCGAAAAAAGAATTAAAGGAACAACCCTTCTTTAAATAATGGTTTTAACCCTCCAAGAAAAATAGGAAAGAAGGAATAGATAAAAATAATAATGCTTTTCTATCACACATGCTTTGATGCCAAAGGATAACAAAAAAAGATATAAGAATCAAACAGATAGAAAGAATAAAATGAAACGACCCTTTCTTAGTTTTTTTCTTCTATTGAACGCAATTCTGATACCGAGATACAAAAAAAAAGGGAAAATATAAACATGAACAGTCTGTCTTCAAATAATGCTTTTCTAGGGTACACAGTTTAATACAAATAAGAAAGAAAAAAGAAAAAAGAAAAACAGATGGAAATTACTGAAACAACTTCCACTGAAATAATCCTTTTTATATCACACACATTTTTATGTCAAAACATTAATAAAAAAAATACATAGCAGAATTAAATAGATTTAAAGAAAGAAATTAAAGAAATGATCCTTCTAAAACGATACTTTTCTATTGCAAACTATTTAATAACAAAAGATGAAAGAGAAGGGTAGAGGATGAAGAAAAGGAAAATAAGATAAGACAAAAAAAACAATTTTAATGGAACAATCCCCACCTCAGATAATGCTTTTCCATTGCACACATTTTAATACGAATACAAAAGAAAGAGAGAAAAAGAAATTGATAAAACAAGGAAGACATTAAAACAACCGCCCTTTCTTCTATTCAAATAACGTCTTTCCAATACAAACATTTGCATTGAAAAAAGAAAAGGAAAAAAAGAAAAATTATATAAAGAAAGACGTGAAAACAATTGATACATAGAATAAATAATAATAATAATAATAATAATAATAATAATAATAATAATAATAATAATAATAATAATAATAATAATAAATGAATAAATAAAATTGAAACATTAAAAAGGCGAAAAGCACACAAAAAAAAAAGATTTTAACCAAAATAAAAGACCCCCCTCCACTTCTCCCCACCACAGAATGAGTTTCTGGGATCAACATGAACTTCTTTTTATTTTCTTGGGAACAAGATTCAATTTATTTATTTAAGAAAATATTTTCTCTTATTGTCAGAAAGTTTTTAAAAGAGAATTTTTGGTTATATCGAACTTAACGGATTTAAATTCTACCACCGTATGTCATCCCGCCGAAAGAAAAAAATACTAAAAATCAGGGAATTAATCGAATTTAATTAAATTTTCAGTGTTGATATATTAATGAATAAAAAATATAATGCACTAGTTATTTTACTTAAAAACTTTTATATTTTTTCAGGTCAGTTAACTTTGAACCACGTATCTTTGAGAATCTGTGTTGAACCATTAAACTTTTTCCACTAAAATTTTGAAGCAATTTTTCTTACGAAAGTTTTCTTGGAATTAAGCTACAAATAAATTTTTTTTCTTTATTGAACTTTTCAGATGAAAATGGTACCCTTGTCATTCACAATGCAAATTATCTGACGGACACCGGAGCCTACAAGTGCATGGCCCAGAACCAGGCAGGAAAAGCTCAGGATGTATCTACAGTTTTTATCCAGAATCCAAATACTTCTCAGTCAATGGGTAAGTCCTGAACCTTTATTATCAATGTGTTTCATAATTCGTGGGTTGCCTACATTTATAATTTCGCTCTGTGACTCTGACAATACGAGCACGACATTGAGCTCTTCAAACTATGACACTTTTTAAAAACTTCTATGCCGTAAGGAAGATTTTCTCCGGATTTTTGGATTATATATATATATATATATATATATATATATATATATATATATATATATATATATATATATGTATGTATGTATGTATTTGTGGGAGTCACTGTTGCATGGTGGCTAATATGTTGCACAGCAAAATTGTAGTAAGCAAGTTTGAATTACAGTTGCAATACTATTTTCAATTTTGGACTAATATCACCCGGAAAGGTATGACTCTCCTCGTGCCTCCCCCAAGCTATGGATTAAATACTACCATTATTTTTCTATAAGGATGGCGTTGACATTAAATAGTCCACGAAGGTTGATATGCCACTAAATAAAGGAAACAAACGAAGCCATATTTATGATAATAATAATAATAATATATAATAATAATAATAATAATAATAATAATAATAATAATAATAATGGCTGCCAACTCGTGTTCAAGTAAGACTATTTCCTGTTTTTTTTTGTTTTTTTTTTTTTGTTTTTTTTATCATCATGACACTCTATCCTTGTGTTTTCTCAGATGACTCACCAGGCCAGCCCTGGAAAGACATACTCTTCCACATAAACTACAAGTTGAAACTTCTCCACTTTGAATGTTGCTGGGCTGAAAATTACCCTTTCTAATAGCCCACTTAACTTTTTGGAGTTTAATTCGGTTGGACTCAAATTATTTCACAGAGAGGTAGATGGTGGCTCTCCAGCCAGGTCTATTACAAGCTAGCTTCTCCCAGTCCTCCACGGCAATAGCAGTGTTCGTCAGAGTGTCCTTGAGGCAGTCCTTAAACCTCAATTTGGGTTTGCACTGACGACGTTTGCCAATTGAGATTTCCCCGTAAATAGTTGTTTAGGGATTCGGTAATCATTCATGCAAACTAGATGACCAGACCAGCGAAGACGTAATTTAACGATTAAACTCTCAATACTAGGCAGGTGACATCTTACAACTATTGTGGTATCTGGTGTAAATGACAACCATTCTATCCCTAAAATCCTGCGAAACCAATTCTGATGGAATCTCTAGAGTGTCCTGAGAGGTCGTTTGTAAACAACCCAGGTCTCACAGGCGTACAAAACGGCAGTGAGCGCACAGACTTTATATACACCCAGCTTGGTAGAGATTTTAATGCCCCGTTGACTCCAAACCCTCTTCTCAAGCAAACCAAAGATATATATATATATCTATATATATATATTATATATATATATATATATATATACATATATATGTATATATATGTATATATACAAGGTGTAGAATAAAAATATCGAGTTTGAAACTGTATTTACCAAGATAGATATGAACAATGAATGGAACGGTATTTTTTAGAATACAAGGTCTGTCAAAAGTACATCTCGATACTCTTTTGACACAGCTTGTATACACATATGTATACATATTTTTATATATATATATATATTTATATATATATATATATATATATATATTGTGTGTGTGTGTTGTGTGTGTGTGTGTGTGTGTGTGTGTACGTATCTATATATATGTATGCATATATTTATGTATGTATATATGTATGTATATATATGTATATATTCATGTATGTATATATGTGTATATATTCATATATATATATATGTATATGTGTGTGTGGTCATACACACAACCCCTAAGAACCCTTCCTCACATATATAAAAGCATTCAAAAAGAACCCAACTCAAAGAGGTTCTTTTCACGGAACAGATGGACTCGCTACTTCTAATACATTCCCGGATTATAATAGCATGTCAAACCCTCAAAAATCTTTCAATTTTAATAATTCTTTAATAATGCTCCCTTTTAAAAAAAACTCTCTAAAAACAATTTCTTCAAACAAGTAATTATCTCCTGACGATGACCTAAGGTCGAAACTAGTTGAGAATAAATAACATATAAAAAATATTCCTGTTTGTCTTATCACCTTTTCTTCATACTATATATATATATATATATATATATATATATATATATATATATATATATATATATTAGCGTATGTTACAAAAGAAAAAAGAAAAGACAAAATGATGGAAGATGCTGTTTATCTTTTGAAAGATTCAGAAGTTTATCAGCAAAGAAAATGTGTTCACAAACAATCAAATAAAGAACAATTCAAATTGAAAACAAACACCTTTCACAACTCACAAACCGGGGAAAGTAATTCATTATTCTTTCTTTATTTATTTATTTATTTATTTATTTTTCATTTCTTTTCATTCGAGGACTTTTAATTAATCATCAAACTTTAATTATAAATTTCTATTTTCTTTACATCTAAAGATTTGCTTTCGTTTGCTCCAATTGTTAAGTAATTAATTTTATTATTGTTGTTTGAATAAAACAACTTGAAAAAGATTTCTACAGCCAAACGGATTTTAATTGATTTATTTATTCTTTGAAACCATTCAAATGCAAGTGATGTTTGAGTTAAAATATGCAATATCTGCCGGTGTAGAAAAGATATTTATGCATGCATAAAGACCGGAAGTCATTTGTCGTACATGTGGCTTGCTATTGGAATGTATTGAATGCAGGTTCGTATTTATTATTATGCACATTGCAAAGGGTGTAGTGTGTATGAAAAAATATGAACATTGCAAAGGATACAGTGTGTATGAAGAAATAACTAAATCCCCATGAAAAATAACAGATCATAATGAAAAATAATGACCATAAAAATAATGACCAAAATGGAAAAGAATAAGCCATAGATATAATGAAAAATAATGACCATTACAAAAAGAATAATGACCATAAAAAATAATGACTATGATAAATAAAATGACAATAATAAAAAGAAATATCTACCATAATAAAAATGATAATAAAAGAAAATAATGATCATAATAAAGAAATAATGACCATAAAAAATAAGGACAATAAAAGAAAATAATTACCATAATAAAAATAATGACCATGATGAAAATAAAGAAAATAAAAGAATATGATCATAATAAAAATAGTGACAATAAAAGGAACTAATGACCATAAGAAGGATAATGACAATAATAAAACAAACAATGATAATAATGAATATACTCTCTATAATAAAAATTAATGAAGATAAAATTGTAATATGACTATAATAAAGAATGATAAAAATAATAAGAATTAATCATGATAAAAAATAAGACCATTATTAAAAATAATGATCACAAAAATAATAACGTCCATGATAACAAATAATGATCATAAGGAAACATAACAACAATAATAATAATAATAATAAATGAAATAATTGCCATAATAAAGCACATTCAAGGTAATCTTGTAAATATATTAAATTCATATTTGTATCTCTTAATATGCATATTGCAAAGAATTAGATATATATGAAATAATAAATGACCGTAATAAAAAATATGATAGCCATATTTATATATATTTACCAACCCCTCCGCATGGGCAGGATGCGACACAAGGTCAATTTCCTAAGCGGAGTTTACCAGTTTTGAATTCAGTGTTTTCCTTCTCCTAGACCGGTTGCCTAACCATGGTTAAAGAGCCCAGTCTGCCCTACTATTTACCCATAGCTGGTGGGAGAGTAGGATTCATACCTTTCCCAACGGTATTAGAACTAAGTGAAATGCAATTACTACGTCCAGGATTTGAACTCGGGCGACGAGTCCATTTCCCATGACTTCATTTCATGATATATATATATATATATATATATATATATACATATATATATATATATATATGGGGGGTCTGTCTGTGTATGTGTCTGTGTGTATGTATGTAGGTATAAGAGAGAGCCAGACATGAAACCGACAGACATATAGATAAAGAAGAGAAAGATAAAAAGACACATCCAAGTCAAATAAATAGAGAAAGAAAGAAAGAGAGTGAGAAAGAAAAAGAGATAAAAAAGAAAGAACGAAAGAAAGAGAGACAGAGGGGGGGATAATTTGGTACAACTACGTGGTATATTTTAGTTAGTTGATAATATTTTACGAAATCTGCCACCCTGATTTGATGTGTTGGCTAACTATGGCAGATTGCCTCTGCAATATCTTCTTGGGCCCTTTAACCTGCCAGAGACGGGTACATCAACTCGTTGATAATATTTTTAGACTCCTGCTACCATGATTTGTTCAGAGCTAAAAGTACTCAAAACGGAAAAGAGAACGAGAACGTTCTTGAACAAACAAAAAGTCAATGAGTTGCGAGTTTAAAGAAATGCAACGTAATTTCACTTCAATCTGTTCCCGAATTCAATAACACCCTGCTTGTAACTCATCAATAATGCTGTGCACTATTCTCCTGGGAGGTTACCCAAGGCATTATTAACTTAATCGGACCTTGACTCAGCTTGCCAGCAGATAGAGGTTACCAAAAGCCTGGCATATCAAATTGGTTTATTCGGGGTTTTTTTCTCTCAGTTCTAACGCGCACACACAGAGGAGACTTACTCGAAGAATATGCCATGCAAATTTCTTGGGGGATGTAAATGATTTATACAAGGCCATATATAAAACTATCTGCAATCAGTAATGCGGGCTTTGTTGGCAGAGAATTTAAGTAAATTGTATTGCGGTGAACAATATGAAAACTGAGGGGAAAATTGGAAAATTGTCTTTACACTGGCTATACGAAAAGCATTGCTATTTTTTATGCAATTGGCTATTGGTCCAGAATTTCATGGCATGCAATATCTTACTGTGGCTACATATTCTTTCTGTATATATATATATATATATATATATATATGAGTATATATAAAAAGATATGAAAACACCACAAAATGCTGTTAAAGTGAAAACATTTTATAACTTAGCTGATATTGAACAATATTTCGATTTTATGAAAATCGTCATCAGAGCTTGTTTATATATATTGTTAATATGATGACGATTTTCATAAAATCGAAATATTGTTCAATATCAGCTAAGTTATAAAATGTTTTCACTTTAACAGCATTTTGTGGTGTTTTCATATCTTTTTATATATACTCATACCGTCGGATTCATTTCCTTTCTTTTAACTTATATATATATATATATATATATATATATATATATAAAAGCGTGTTTAAAAAAAGAAGAAAAATATAACCACACAAAAAAAATTACAGGTACATTTCTGATATTCATCTCTGAAGATATCGTTTCTACTTTGAAATCGATAAGACAAAAATAACAACTTTTTGTTTTTATTTTTTATACGCATTGTAATTGCCTTCAAATCATTAATATATTATAACATACTTAACAATGCTCCAAGCAAATTACCAATTACTTTTATATATAAGTGTATTTTGGCAGCATTTTTTCTTTTAAACATTATCAAGCAGATTAACACTAAACTTATCTGATTGCAGTTCCATTAATCAACACCTTAAAACACATTCATGTCCCCTCTCTACCTACCGGAAAATCCTAACAGAAAATACACGCACACTACATAAAGAAAAAAAACAAACAAAAACTTCAAATAATCGAAGCTCTATATATCAAACAAAGAAAAACCTACCTTAAACAAAATAAACTTTGAATCAAGTCAATATGTTCTTAAATGCCTATAATTTCCCGCCTATCCTCTTTCCAATATTCCCCTCCCTTTCTCACAACTTGTGCCCCCTCCCACAAAATCTCTACTGCATCGTTCGTTCGAACTACTACCAATTCCTACAACCTCACCCTACCCCTACTGCTCGATTTCTTTAAAAACGAGACACCACGAAACATACCATCAGTTTCCTACCTAAAGATGGCAAATCGACATGCCGAAAGCACTCGTAGAAACACCTTTGGTGAACTGCTACACCAGTTCTACCCTGACACCAAAAAGATGGCCAGAAAATTAGAAAGGGTCGAACAAAAACTCGTCCGACTAGAATCGTCTGTACAGTTTAACACAACATATATATATATATATATATATATATATATATATATATTGTGTTCAACTGTACTGACGATCCTTGTTGGAAAAGTTTTTGTTCGATTTTTCTAATTTTCAAGCCCTGGATAACAAGGGTAGCCAATGATAGGCCATATGTATGGCAGCAGGATTCGGCCTTGTGCCACACCTCTGGGAAAAGTCAAAAATGGTTGTCGGCGAATTTTTACGATTACACCAGTCCCAATGGTTGGCCTCCGAATTCCCCAGATCTTAACCGCATGGATTATTATGTATGTGGTGCTGTTGTGAAAGACACCAATCGCCGTCCAGTACTACAAAAGCCCAGTTAATCGACAGAATTAAAGTAGTTTTTGTGACCCTTCCCAGGGAAACTGTAACATCAGCTTGCTCCAGGTTCCGGAACAGGATTGAGGCTGTGATTGACGCTAATGGCAGTTATTTTGAGTGTAAATTGTTGACAGAAGTGTAATTGTTGAATCTCTTTACAATCCATTAAATTTTGTAGTTACCAAGCAATTTTTCTTTTTCCTTTATCCCGAATACCCTATATATATATATATATATATATATATATATATATATGTATATATGTGTGTGTGTGTGTGTGTGTGTGTGTGTGTGTGTGTGTATAAACATTTTAAATTATGCAACTCTTTTGGGTTTTTTTTCTGTTTGCCATTGCACTAGTACCGATTTATTATTCTTTGGTTGTGTGAATGTTCTGGTCTTTTTCTTTTATATATATATATATATATATATAATATATATATATATATATATATCCAGTCACCAGTTTGTATTTTGTATTTGCAAATTGTATTGTCGGAGTTTTTTTTCATGCCGTCAGTATAATCCTTTATCATCTTAATTTTAGTAACTTTTGTATATGAAGTACTATTAATCGATATTGTAGATAATTTTGACTAGTTTCACCCTTCATCTTCCTAATCCTAATATTGAATAACTTACGTTTGTGTAAAATATGAAATTAATTAATTAATTCTAATATTCATTAAGCCTTTTTTGCCCATCCCTCAGAAAAATCTGTTAAGCTCCCATCCTATAGTTAGCCAAGCACTTGATGATGATGAACCAGAAAATCTGTAGAATTCTTTATTCCATTGTACCAATCCTTGTATTGCGCTTACAAGAGTTTCAATGTTTGTCAGTTGTTTCAAAGTCAACCAGTGCATTTATTTTTTCTTGGTTCGATACCGGCCCTCGCCGAACACAGCGTATGAGTAGCACATGGATATTTGCGGTAAAGTAAGGAGCTGACGGTAAGTGTTGCGCTTCACCTCAGACGCCGAAAACAATCTCCTGGGTCAAGCGCTATTGAAAAGGGGATAGACTTCCTCGTTGATCGGCTGATATCGAATTTAGGCCGCTCCGTAGACTTTGCCTTACTTATTAACCGATACTTTATTCTATTCAAATTTCTAAGCTATGCATTTAAAAAATTGAAGACGTTTTAAATTTTGAAATGTTATTCAGTTAGGTTTCGTTAGGTTTATTTGCTTAATGGCATATCAACCTTCGTGGGTTATTTAATACCAATGCCATCCTTGCTGAAGAATACTTGTGGTACTATTTAGCCCATAGTTGGAGGGATGGGAGTGTTCATACCATTCCTAAGTATATTAATCCACAAGTTAACATAATACAGTGACCGAACTTGTTTACTATGATGTCGCAGTCCAGTATGTTAGCCAATACGCCACGAGTACTTTCCCCTATTCCCTTAGAACACTCAGGATTTAAACTCAAAAAATAAAAGTCCTTGCAATGTAGCTCTAAGTGCAGGATCTTATTCAACTAGAAGGTCAATCAATGTGTGTGTACGTGTGTGTACGTTGTGTGTGTGTGTGTTGATGGTGTAATCGGTAAGGAGACGTTAGTATTTACCCAACCCCACTGCTATAGCCAGGATATGACACAAGGTCATTTTTTTAGTAAAGCTGGTTTAAATTTAGAGTTTTCCTTCTCTTAGGTTTGGCTGCCTAACTATGTCTACCTTACCATTTATCCATAGCGGGGGGGGGGAACAGATAGATCCATGACTTTCACAAGAACCTTAGCACAAAGTGAAACACGAACTGCCTTTTCCAGGATTTGAACTTGGGTCACCGATTCCACTTTCTAGAATGATCACCGTTACACTAAGTGTGCCTTTGATTTTAGAAGTATTTTTTTAGTACATTTGCTATCAATTGATATGAACGATGTCAGAAAGTATTGCTTTCAAAATACACGGCCGTTTCAGATAGGTAAGATATGTGTCAGAAAAATTGGTTGTATTGGAGTGTCAAGAGAGTTTGGAAGAGTAAAGATGACGATTGATGTTAAACAATAGTGTAGATAATTCCATGATGCCTATTACAATTTGACAACCAAGAATATGCGCACACCGGGCGTAAGTATTTAAATCTTAATATAATGAAATATATTAAAAGAGAAAGACTAACGAAATTAAATAAGAACGCATATAAAAAGATTACACTTATTTTAATTATATATTAATTGGTTTCTATATAGAATTATTCCTAGGATTGATTTTAATATGTTCGAGAATAAAACAATAATATTAGAGGTCAATAACACCTATTAATTATTTATCAAACCCGGTTTTGTTAAAACCAGTATGCAAATTAACCACACCATATATTATGAAAACCTCTATTTCTTAGTGATATATAAGACACATCACAGGATTCTAAACGTAACAATAACATTGGCTGTTTTGAGGCAAATCTAACTCAGATTTTCATAGAGACATGGTTTAATCAGTGTATTAATGATTTTGGCAATAAATTATATACTCGTTGATATTTCTGGGGGTATTGTAACATAAGCAATGGCATAGATTCGGCTACAGTCCGACAGACCCCAAATCTCCATTATAATAAGATGGTGGTTATAAACTAATACAATTTTGCATTATTTTAATTTTTCGGACTATTATATTCATCTTTATTGTTAAATGCACAACGTTTCTGCCGATGTGTCTCCGGCCTTCTTCAGGTATTTCTTATCGGACTCTGAAACCTTCTCCGTGAATTCGGGAACCTTCTGCTCGAACTCAGGAACCTTCTTTTCGAACTCGGCTACCCTCTTATCGTAACCGGGTGCTGTCGTGGAACTTTGAACCCAACTTTGAACTTTGAACCCAACCCAAATTCAGAAAAATAATACAAACTATTCTTACTAGGTCTGGTCTCTAACAATTCAAGTACCTAGGTAGTAATATCTCATCCACAGAAAGCGATGTTAATACACGCATAGGAGAGGCATGGTCCGCTATAAATAGATTATCAGTCATATGGAAATCCGAACTCACAGACAAGCTAAAGGGACAATTCTTCCAAGCCGTTGTCGTGTCGCTGCTACTGTATGGCTGCACCACTTGGACCCAAACGAAGCGCCTAAAGAATAAACTAGATGGGAACTACACAAGAATGCTGCGTGTGATCCAAAAGAAAACGTGAAGCAACACCCCACGAGAAAATCGCTGTACGGTCACCTGCCCCAATAGAACAATTTAGATACTTAGGCAGTAACATCTCCTCCACAGAAAACGACCTTAAAGCACGTATAGGAAAGTCCTGGGTCGCTATAAATAAATTATCGGTCATATGGAAATCCAATCTCACAGACAAGTTAAAGAGACAGTTCTTCCAGGCCGTTGTCGTATCAGTGCTGCTGTATGGCTGCACCACCTGGACCCTAACGAAGCGACTAGAAAGCCAGCACATGGGCACGCAAATGTGGACCGGCCAGCAAAGACGTACATTGACCAGCTCTGTGCGGATACTGGATGCTGCGTAGAGGAGCTCCCAAGAACAATGAGTGATAGGGACGGTTGGAGAGAGATTCTCATGGATATCCTTGCTAATATCGTGACATGATGATGATGATGATGATGATGATGATGATTCTTACTCGGTGTTTTTTATAACTCAATTTAATAATTCAAATCCTTTCTTTTTTTCTTTCTTTTCTTTTTTTCTCTCTAGTGACTACAAACCGATTCCATGAATCCTTCCTGGTGTTCCATGAAGATGGATATATCGTATATGAACCAACCGAATGCGCGATACGACGTGAGGTGAAAAAGGATTATGGTAACTTCAAATACATTCCTGAGGCCCTTGATGGACCCCTGTCCCTGTGTGAGCCAACCCACCCTTGCAGTTGGGGATCAACAGTTAACGTGAAGAACAAATTCATCTATATTAGCCAGCCCAGAGAAAACCGAGTGGTTGTCGTGGAAATAACTCGCAGATGGAATCCAGTTCAGGTTTGTAAACAGTTCAATTCCTATGATATTTCGGACTGTTGTCCTCATCGGACTATTGTGTATAAACACAGCATTTAGGTCACTATGACCTCGGGGTCTCTATTAGGTGTTTGTTTGTTTTTTATTATTATTTTAATTACCTTAAAATAAAAATGCCCAACACCGACGTGCTGGACAGAGCAAACATGAACAGCATGTTTGCCATCATCTGCGAGAGACGCAGTTAATCTTTCTTCACTTTTTACAGGCATGGTCAAATGAAACAGGGATTGGCACTAGGGGTCAGGAAAGGGGGGCTAGAAGCTCTTGGGTTTAACTGGGTTGGGGGCTAGTCACACCTTTCATGGGATTGTCAAGACAGGATTGGCACCAGGGGTCAGGACGTAAGGGGAGCAGGGGGGACATAGCTCTTTATTGAAATATTTTTTGTATTATAAGGTGTGCTGGAGCCCACGAGTTAAACTTATAGACTCTGTGTGGTCACGTGGAATTCAATCAGCCAATCAACACACTCGAATACGTGGTTGGTTAACTATCTAATCGTTGATCTTCAAGAGACGAACGGATCAACAACCTAGGATTCTGCTAAACACTAAGGAACAACCAAGGTTTATCTGGGGGAGGGGGTAGTCCTATCTTTCACGGGATTGTCAAAAAAGTTTAATTTATGTTAGGAGGATGGACAAAGGCCACATTCTCAAAGACCTACTGTATGGCGAATTAGTAGAAGACACCCGACCGATAGGGAGACCACACGTACGCTTTAAAGATGTCTGCAAAAGGGACATGAAGACATACCATATCAACACCAACACATGGGCGATTGATGCAGAAAAGCGAGTGGCGTGGCGTCTCCTCGTGAAAAAGAGAGGGGAGTAGCCGCCGCAGAAAAGAGAGCCAAAAGAAAGGAGAGACTACAGCAGCTCCAGCAAACATCACTGTTTGTTTGCAGCCACTGCAACAGAGATTGCCATTCAAAAAATTGCCTGTTCAGCGACTCGCACAGATGCAGTTAAAAATGGACAGTACGCCATCGTCTTTAACAGACGAAAGGATGCTAACAGGCGATTACTCATGAATTCAAACACATTAATTGTCAGAAGATGACTTATCTTAAAATAATTAAAATAATAAATTTTAAAAAAAAACACCTAAAACAGAGCCTGGGGTTACAGTGGCTTGAATGTTGTGTTTATACACAATAAAGATGAGGACACCATTTCGAAATATCATAATTATTCATATTAAGCCTCATCTTATAAATACGCATAAGAATATGTTCAATAATTGTTCGTTTGAAGTGAGGCATAAACATCTTAATAGATAATTCGACAAACGAAGCAGTCATGGCTAATTTGAAACACACTCCTAACTGGTTTAACATATACCACGCTCATTTTCCAGGTGCCTTGACAACAGATATATAATGATTAACTGACGACACTTGGATATCAGAAAATAATTTCCATTCAAACGTCACCAGTACATTTTGTCGCATATCAACAGTTTTAAAGCCTTTTTTAAAACTTGCTATTTTGGTTTTCAGTAAATACTTTTTTCCACAAAAACTTTTCTCCTGATGATGAAAAATCAAAAAATTAAATAAAACAAAAATATTCATATTTGTTTAATCACTTTTGTTCATTTTTATATAAATTTTCGGACGTTTTTCCTCATCTTTATAGTTATATTGTCAACGTTTCGGAAGGTGTGTTCCCCGGTCTTCTTCAGGTGTTTTTTTTTTTTTGCCGGGGCCTTCAACGCAGGAATCGCGGGCTTTCACAGGAATTCGATTGCAATATGAAGGCTCTCATGTTCGACAATAAGGATCCGAATTCGATAAGAAACACCTGAAAGAGGCCGAAACGTTGTGTAAATAACAATAAAGATGAGGACAACAGTTCAAAAATTATATATTTTAGATTCGACTTAGGTAAATATCAAGGCCCGAGAAACGTTTTTGTGAGAAAAAAGTTATTTTATATCGTTTTTAGAATATATTTTAAAAGAGTTGATATGCTATAAGGGAACCGAAGAAAAATGAACTTGTGACGTGTCATATTCATTCGTTGTATGAACAATTATTTTCTGGTATCCAAGTATCTTCAACTTATTCAACTATATCTGCTTATAGGATATATGGTATTGAGCTCTCCAGTCAGGGGATATATATGTTAAGCATTAGTGGTGGTGGTGGGGGTTGTGTTTGTTTCAAATAATTATGTCTATGTTTCGCCACAAATCTGTCTTTCCTATTTCAAAGCAGCGCCGTGAAGGCCATTTTGTAACGTGATTATTAAGGTCCACCGGAGTTTGATAGTGGAAATAAAACTGTGGGCGGACTGCTATAGAAAGAGAGGAAGAAGAAATAAGAGAAAATAATGGTTAAAAAAAAGGAGGAGGGGACACACAACGGGTTGCCGGTAATTTGACCGAAGAATGACCCCGGAAGCGGAAGTGACGTGGTGACGAGGAATGAGAAAGAAGAAAATAGCCTTCTTTGTTTTTCGGCGGCGTAGGATTTGGACGGGGCTGCTGGTCCCTAGTGTTGGGACAGCGAGATAGTTGGTACTATGTTAAAAGGTACAGTAATTTAACAGTATCCTCCCTCTCTTTCACTCTGTCTTTCCTTCTCTCCGAAACAGAGCCCACGACACGAGCCTGAAAATAAATGCTAAGCCCTTGTGACCATGTATCTCACGTGTCTGTTGTATCTTCTTTATCGACAATGTCGACCGCTACGTTACAATATTGCTGGTTGTTAAAGCCACTTGGGATAAGTGTTTGGAGATGCTTTATCCTGCATAGAAATTAAGATAGAAATCAGAATTAGTTTTTTTTAGTTTTATAAGAAGTGACCCTTTTTTCCTTTGTATCGCAGTTTATAATATTTGTCTGTATTGTTGTTGTTGTTTTTTATTCACAGGTAATCAATACTGACAAAGACCCTGTTTCACTGCATTACATTGAGGACTTGGACCAAGTCTGGGTGCTTTGCTGGAATTCAGAGGAGGACACTGGCTCAAAGACAATTGTTGTCATCAGAGATGCTTCCAAAGACCAACAGCACCATGCCGTCCATACACAGCCCATTGGAAACAGATTTGATTTGGTAAAGAACATTCTTTTCTTTTTTTGTAAATCTATATACATGCAGAGATTCTGATAGGTACGTGTCCTGCGTCCCTGACGCACAAAATTCTAAAAGGACGCAGTAAAATCGTATCCATGCATCCCAGTGTTTTTTTCTTCCCTCACCATTTCAAATTGTAAATCTATATACATGCAGAGATTCTGATAGGTACGTGTCCTGCGTCCCTGACGCACACAATTCTAAAAGGACGCAGTAAAATCGTATCCATGCACCCCAGTGTTTTTTTTTCTTCCCTCACCATTTCAAATTGTAAATCTATATACATGCAGAGATTCTGATAGGTATGTGTCCTGCGTCCCTGACGCACACAATTCTAAAAAGACGCAGTAAAATCGTATCCATGCATCCCACTGTTTTTTTTTTTTTTCCCTAACCATTTCAAGCTAAGTGAAAATACATTTCAATAGTTTCTTAGAAATAAATTGCACATGATCGGTTACAAGGTAGGAGTTAGCCGACTTTAGTTGGGACCCTAAAATTTTCTTAAGGACTCATTCAAAGCAAATATGTGCGGCCCAGGACGCACTAAAGCAAAAAGCTATCAGCAACACTATACATGATACAATAAAAACAGCCTAAGACTTTTGCAGCTATTGGGAAGAAAGTGATGGGTGATTGTATATTAGGGTAGGTTGATTTTTCACTTTTTAAAAATATCAAATTCTCTCAAACAGCAAAAGGTGTATGTTTGTATGATAAATACTGGTACCAAAAACCACATCTCGTAATTACACCATTGTTTGAGAAAATAACATCAAAGACAGTCAACTAAAATGCACTAAAAATCCTCGTTTCCCTACTTTTAGCCTTAAAATTGATTAGAAAATGTTTCAATTTCAATATTTAAAACAGAAAATCTTGTTATTTTTAACGAAACGAATACAATATTATAACAAGAATTCAAATTGAAAATATGCTCCCATCACCAACAAAACATGCGATATGCTGCTTTTTACCAGATAAATAAGCAGTAACACTGATAGCATTTTAAAAGATTGAAATCTATTTTCCCAAACGAAGGCAAAGTTTTGAAGAAAAATATTTTGTGTGGTAATTCTTTATGTTAATTTGCAACTTTCACCACATGGGAGACATCACAGTTCACAACTCTATCCACCCTATTGTATATAGCATTTCATTTTTGTAGAATACAAAACAGAATCGTACAAAGAATAGTGTAGACTGTGAATTCAGGAGCGTAATCTTTTACCATCCTCTACTGGATAGATGTTAGTGGAATATGAAATGAAGTCGAATGTATTTCTAATTTCTGGACTAATAGAAATGAAATTCTAAGGAAAACATAACTTGATACGTTAATTCATTGTTGCGTAGTGATTCAGTTATACACTTTTTTTTTACCTCAGTGTTGGTATTTAAAAGGAATTGAGATTATAAACTTATAACGTGCTGGACTGCGACATCGTAGTAAGTGAGTTCGAACTCCAGTACCGCTGTTATGTTCATTTTCGGACTAATATTGTTGGGAAAAGTAAGAATCCCCTAATGCTTCGGTAGTATATTAAATAATACCAATACTGTTGGTCTACAGGGATTGTTTCGACATTGAATAACCAACGAAGACTGATATGCCATTATACAAGAAACCCAACCAAAATTTACATTATTGGGCATATCGTACACTTTTATATGAATTCTCTTTTTGTAATGAAATAAACTGAAAAGTACTATTCGCTGGTAATTTTGCCGAGTATCTAACGATTTTTCTATTTCAGTAACAAAAAAAATAAAATAAAATAGTCTATTTTTGCTGTTCTGAAGTCAAAAGACAATGGTAAAAATTTACGCATCTGAATTCACAGTCAACCGCTTAGGCATATGTGTATCGAAGAAATGTCCAAGAGGTAAATAGCATGTGAATAATAAAGTATTGAGGCAGTTGGTAATAGAATAAAGTATAACACTTACTGGTTTGAAAAGCTTCTCGTGTAATACGTACACGGAATGCCTGGCGGGCAACCTCCTGACATGTGGTCAGGAGACACAACTAGTGTTACCTCTGAAGGATCTAAGAGATATTTTGCTTCGATGCTTCCAGATTTATAAGCTGTCTACTACGCTACCTAGTACCTAATGGAAGAAACGTGGTAAGAACTGGATAATTATATTGAGCATTCAAGATTTGACCATAAATGAGCTGCATGAGAAGTCAATGACTTTCCTGTTGAACATTATGACTGTCCCATTTTAAAAAAAATGATTCTAAATAAAACATGTTACTCCTATAAAGAACAATACAAATTAACTAAACAAATTCATAGTATATATATATATATATATATATATAATATATATATATATATCTTGTTAATATATATCTCTCTATATATATATCATGTTAATATATATCTATGTATATATATATATATACAGCATGTTGATTTATATATATATATATACATAAACTTTCTAAAATTATATATATATGTTATATATATATATATATATATATATATATATATATATATATAAACATGATCTCTTCTCTTATATATATATATATATATATATATATATATATATATATATATATATAATTAACATGATCTCTCTCTCTCTCTCTCTCTATATATATATATATATTTATATATATATATATATATATATATATATATATATATATAAAGATAAATCTAATGAGTCAGATAAATCTACTATAAGTTTCGCTAAGTGCTCTTCAGGGCTAAGATCCGAGTTGGTTGGTACGATTATATTGGTCTTTTCTTTTTTCTAAAATTTTTTTCCCCAGGTGATGTTTGGTAGTATATTTTTACAATCAAACTATTTGCTGGGTTTGTTCTCGCCGCGAGGATTTACCAACAAGTTTGGTATATTATATATATATATATATATAATATATATATATATATATATATATATAATATATACAGACAGAGACAGAGACAGAGATAGATCATTTTAAAAAGACCACATCTTCAAAAACGTTAAATGTGCCACTTTGACTGATACAGATTTTTATTTGTAAAATCCTCTCGTTTAAAAGATAGTAAATTAATTAATTTTTACATGGGATTTTCTTTTAGTCCTTTTTTTTTAATACAATAAAAATTACGTTTAGTTTCATTCATTTTTTTTTCAAAATTTTATTGCGATAAAAAAACACGTGAAATGTTGGCCACACCTAGTCAGCATTATACACATATGTATGTGTGTGATATTTTCATGTGTTTCTGTTTGAGTCACGGCTCAATATTACATTTTGAACAAGATACAATTAAACATTCGAACTATTACCAAGATATTCAAACTTTTTTTTGGTTTATTAAGTGATTAACTATATATTTTATTTCTATAAATCTTCCTTTTTTTACTCCTTTTTAATCCAAACAAAGAAAGAGAGAAGTTTTAATCAGTTGCAAAAAATCTTTAAATCTTTTTAAGTTTTAAGTAGTAAAACGAAAAACAAAACAAAACCAAAAAGAAAAAAGAAAACAAAAATAATTTAAAAAACAAAAAACAAAAGAAAAAAAAAAGAAAAGAAAAAAGAAAAATAAAAAAGAACAAAAAAAGAAAAGAAAAATAACAAAAGAAAAGGAAAAGAAAGAAAAAAAATTAAAAATGCCTGCTTTCAAAATCAAGAAAAAAAAAGCAATTCTGTGTTTTATGGGTGAGGGGGGAGATCTTTTTTCAATTACAGACAGTCACGACACTCTCATAAAGAAATTTTGACCTTTATGAAAACTGACTGCGAAATAAGATTTGTTTTATTTAAAAATCAAGATTTTCCTTCTCAGAGATAATTTTATGCTTAAATGACTCGCAGAAAAAAAAAATTATTTTCCAAGAAAAAAAATGATGAAAAAGTCTTTAAAAATTCTCTAATTTTTAATGTATTTTTTCTATATTAAATACACAAATAAATAAGTAAAAAAAATTAAAATACACAGAAAATATATTGTTAATATTTTTTCATTTAATAATCTTACATTTTGTGTGTAAAGAAATTAAGACTGAAATGACTACATTCCAAAAATGCACAGACAAAAAATATCTTCATTTACAAACATATGTACATCTTATTATAATGGAGATAATATAACTGTCTGTCCGTAACCGAAACTACGTCACATAAACGCTGAGTTACTAGCTGAGTTAGATTTGCCGCAAAACTGCCCATATTATTAAGGTATTTGCCATGCATTCCACTTATGCATGCGTGACACAAGGACATTTTAATGTGGGACCACCCACAAACCGAAGCTCATAGGTGGTAGGCACATAAATGCGTTGATCCCATCGGCACCTCCAAAGGGGGCGCCTCAGGCACCGGGCAATAATCCTAGCCCTGTCCTTTTAAATCAAGTGGGCAGGTATTGCCTGGGGGGATAGCCCCCTGGGATCAACGCTGTTAATTATCACTAATAGTCCAGTGGCCGAAGCCACCGGACCCCGCCCCGGAGGCCTAGAAGAAGAAGAAAAAGAAGAAGAAGAAGAAGAAGAAGAAGAAGAAGAAGAAGAAGAAGAGAGAAAAGCGGAGAAACGTCCGCCAGAGTCTGACTCGCCGCAACCAGAAGACTCACAACACGTCTGATCCCTTGTCACCGTCCATACTGCACGCTGACGTCCTGCCACTCGGTAACAAACCAAGTTAATAAGTTATCCAAAACAACTAGCTGTAGATCGCCAGTCAACTGAACAAGAAATCACCTCGCTCTTCTGACATTATACAAGAATATTAATCATTGTATAAAAAAATAATAAATGTATATATTTTGTGTAAAATTATCAGAAGGCGTTCCTGTTTGTTTTGTTTGACTCCGTTGACAGCTTTTGGTTATCATATTTCAGCCGAGTTGGAAAAGGAACAAAACCAGCTTTCTGTCAGGACCCTATAATACTATAATCTGTGGAACGGCCAGCATTAGAAGAAATCTCTCATTATAGTATTATATTCGGTATCATCCAACACAACGACTGTAATACTGAGCCGGAGCATCGTTCCCATACATACACTGAGACCGTGCCCCAGCATATGTTATTATAGGCCGGGTTATTAGTGCTTTTAAAATCCTGAAATAAGTGTTATGTATTTCTAAGAAATAAAGATTTACGTAGTAAATGGTGGAACTAATTTGCAGTATGATTTTGATAAAATTGGGTTTAATAAATAATCATTTGCTTTTACTGATTTCTAATCCTTTCATGTTATTCCCAAACGTATTAAAAGCAATCCTATATATAATTTTATATGGATGTGCGTGGTGTCATAGTGTAAAGTCATGGGAAATGGACTCGTCGCCCCGAGTTCAAATCCTGGATGTGGTAATTGCATTTCACTTAGCGCTAATAATTTTGGGAAATGTATGAATACTACTCTCCCTCCAGCTATGGATAAATAGTAGGGCAGACTAGGCTCTTTAACCTTGGTTAGGCAACTAGTCTAGAAGGAAAACTCTGAATTCAAACCTGTTGAACTCCGCTTAAGAAATTGACCTTGTGTCACATCTTACTCGTGCGGATGGGTTGGTAAATATATATAGATAATTTTATATAAAAATCAATTAAAATAACATTAAAATAAGTGTAATATTCTTATATTCTTTCTTATTTAGTTTCATTAGTCTTTCTAATTTAATATGAAATTTTATTAAATGAAAACTTAAATACTTGCGACTAGACGGCGCATACATTTGACATGCCGTAAAACCAAATCAACCAACCATCTATGGGCTAAATTTAACAAAATGAGGTTTTAAAAAAATGTTAGTAAAAATGAGTTTTTAAAAAATTGAGCACCCATCTATAATGAATAAAACAAAACATTTTCGGTATAAAATGACCCAACAAGGGTTGACATGCCGTAAAACCAAATCAACCAGCCATCTATGGGGTAAATTTAACAAAATGAGCTTTTAAAAAAATGTGTGTACAAATGAGTTTTTAAAAAATTGAGTACCCATCTATAATGAATAAAACAAAACATTTTCGCTATAAAATGACCCAACAAGGGTTGACATGCCGTAAAACCAAATCAACCAGCCATCTATGGGCTAAATTGAACAAAATGTGGTTTTTAAAAAGTGTGTGTAAAAATGAGTTTTAAAAAATGGAGTACCCATCAATAATGAATAAAACAAAAACATTTTCGGTATAAAATGACCCAACACGGGTTGACATGCCGTAAAACCAAAACAACCAACCAAACAACCAACTTTTCTAAATCTTTTTCTTTCTTCTTTCTTTCTTTTTTTTTTTTTTTTTTTTGTAGGTGAGAAAGATGTTTTTGCCTCCAACCAATACTCTGCACCCAACCTTCCGTTTTGGCTACGTTGTGCACAGCAGTCAGCGTGGCCTCTTCAAATTGGACATTGAAGGAATGAAATATATAAAGAACATCGACCTTAACCAATACAAGTGTGAACCAGAAAACCTTGCCTTCATTCCTCTTGGTAAGTTCAAGGTCAAGGGGATCTTTTTTTCTCCTCTCAACAGAAAATAACATTTTTATTATTTCTACTTTACTTAGTTTACCCTTTAGCTGGAAAATCTTACAAACAATATTTAATTGGCTTGTTACTCTATGTCTACACTATCCTAACTTATATATATATATATATATATATTATATATATATATATACACACGCATACACACACATTGATATATATATATATATATATATATATATTATATATATATATATATATATATATATGGAAATACGATGAGGAAATTAATTCGACAATATGTGAAGAAAATATTTTAAAATATTACAAACACAGGATGTTATGATCAGGAAACAATTTTTAGTGGCAATACTTAAGCATTTCAGTATTTTGTACCATCTTCAGGACACTGTTAAGTAATATTTATGTGAGGAACAAAATGAAAGATATTAAGTGTATAGTGGTTGTGTGAATCTGATGTTATTAACCGTTAATTTCTATATGCGCGTTTGTTTACGAAAAGCAAATGACATGATCAATGCATGTGCAAAAATGGAAGGTGAAGAACATATAATGACGCATGCATTAACCTGAATAAGCGGAGAACGAAAAGTTAATAAAGATATGTCGTATTTCATATGGAATATTAATGTTAGAAAAATAAGAAAATTAAAACAATATATAAATACATATAATCCATATATACGCATATCCACATATAATCATACATAGACATATATATATATATATATATATATATATATATAATATATATATATATATATATATATACACGCATACATTGTACCGAAATGCTTAAGTATTGACACTAAAAATTGTTTTCTGATCATAACATCCTGTGTTTGTTATATTTTAAAATATTTTCTTCATATATATATATATATATATATATATATATATATATTATATAATGCGTGTGTGTGTGTGTATGTGTGTGTGTGTGTGCCTGTGTGCGAGTGGTTTTGTGAGTGCGCGCGTGAGCCCGTGCGTGTGTATGTGTGTATTCATGAAGAGCTTCTTTTTTTTGTAACTGCAAAATCTTTTTCCCTACAATCGGATTTCCTTTCACACTTTTCACAAATTAGCTTAGTCAGTAGAGCGTTCGGCTAGAAACCACGAGGTTCATAGTTCGATACCGGCCCTCGCCAACTCAGCGTATGAGTAGCACAGTGATCTGTGCGGTAAAGTAAGGAGCTGATCGTAAGTGTGGCGCTCCACCTCAGACGCCAAAAACAATCTCCTTGGTCTAGCGCTAGTGAAAAGGGGACACACTCCCTGGCTGTATGGCTCATACTGACATGAGGCCGCCCCGACGACTTCACTTTTTACTTTATATATATATGGTTATTAGTTTGTTCTAGTATTAAAGAATTGAAAATAAAGTGCTCGATTACAGGTGTAAGAGCAACACAAGTATCTACATATATAAATGAAGTGACATTCCCTGCATTTCTATACGGGCGGGACAATACTGCTTTGAAACCAATGGTAACAATCGCTCCTTAAATGTGTTGTACACTATAATGAATATATATATATATATATATATATAATGTTAAAAAGCTAGAAAAAGACGGACTGGTTATATATGTTTTTCTATTTGTACTTTATTTGATATTCAAAATAAATTTAGATAGAATACTGTATGTCTACACAAATAAAATAAATTTCATCCATACCAATACATATATTTTTTCCATTTATCTTCTCAATCTATCTGTCGGATTCATTTCCATTTTCCTAATATATATATATATATATATATATATATATATACCCTAATTTTGAGTTTTTTAAATAAGAAAAGTATCACAGTATTGTATAAAAACATGTTAAAATAGAATGCAATGAATTATGTGTCGTAATATGTTTTAATGTTTATTTTTGTACAAAACTTAAATTTGGAAATAGGTTTGAAACTTAAATGTTTTTACGGAACTTATTTACATAAGCCTTGCTAAACTGACTCACATCAAATTTTACCTCTCAACACAAAATAAAAAATAAACCATGCAATGGTAACTTGGAAAGTCGTAAGACAAGATACCACTATATCTATCTGTATATATATAGAGTCATCCACAGACACGTGTTTCGACGTATCAAGTCTCTTCAGCGTGGCTAGACATTTGTAAGCTACCTACAACCGGAATTGAAATCCGTAAGGTCCAACACCTTAACCATTAGGCTGTCATCACTTACAGAATGCGAAGGGGATTTTAAATGTTTTAATACACACATCGCTTTGTATGTAAAGGCCGTCATAGAGTGCTCCATCCCTTGTATAGGAGGGCGTTGCGTTTACGCTTGAGATGGCGGCCCACAGCAGAATCCCCCCAGAGTGCTCAACCCTAGGGGATGGGGAGCATATGTAGAGTCATCCACAGACACGTGTTCAATGAGATTAACAAAGGTGATAAGACAAATAGGAATATTTCTTTTATGTGTTTTAATTTTTTATTGGATTACCTAGTTTTGACCGTAGGTCACTTTCCAGAGAAAATGATTTTTTGTGAAAATTTTTTTTAGAAAGTTTATATATATATATATATATATATATATATATGTGTTATTTTTAATATATAGAAAGTTTATATATGTAAATGTTTTAATATATAGAAAATTTATACATATATATATTAGTTTTGATATAGAGAAAGTTTATATATATATATATATATATATATATATAAACATTGAGAATTTAAAGATGCCTAGAGCTATAGCCATCAAACTTTCTATGATTACTAATGGAATTATCGTTTGAATTCAGAGGGCTTTTTTTTTTTTCAATTTTCAAGACTAGACAGCTCAGTCTGCCTGACTATTTACCCATATTTTATATTGTTAAACTTAATGTGCAAAGAGAATTTCCATAATTTAACAACTTCATCTGACACCTTTATGAGACCCTACCCAACCCCGACGTGACCCCATAAGGTGAAACTCCTTTTACTTTTCCTTGAATGCTTTTAAAAGATCCTATTTCCGGTTAAGTGCTACGAAACAGCTAACAGATTTGTTTGCTTCATCTCTAGACAATGTATAAACCAGGGTTTCTCAAAGTGGCCTACATAAACCCCCCGCGGTCTATATTCACGACCTCCTAATTCACAAGTATGAAAATGTTTACCATTGAAGCAAGAACCCAATCTAAAGTCATGAAGAAGGTCTAACAGACCAAAACGTTACAACATCGACATCACTACATACAATAAACATCCATCTTCTACAATATCCCATGTTTGTCTACCTTTCTCCTAAAAAAGTGACCTTATTTAGATCAGTACAACCAGCATAAGAGAATTCAAATCAGCACTGCTCCCCTAAAAAAGTGACCTTGTGTCACATCGTGCCCATCTATCCTGGATATGACACTAATCTGCCCATGATGGGAGATTCAAGTTTTAGAAATGTGAGGAGTGCCCCTTCTTTGCCATTACTCCCAGGTCCACTATGACCTGGAGTTGTAGTTCCAGTTATTATATATATATATATATATATATATATATATATATATATATATATATATATATATAAAGGAAGTTTGGAATGTACGTATCGACGTATAACTCAAAAGTGGGAGGTCACACAGATTCGAAATCTTGCAAACACATTGATATCCTTCTAACAAAGAATCACGCCAAATTTGCTTATTGATTTTTACTAATTAAGGAATATAATTACTTAATTAAACAAAAATTAAATGATTTTCGGAAAGTATTGTAAGCTGTTCCTGCTGCTTGGTTTTATTAAAGACAAACTTTAAAATCAAACCTATACCACATTGCTGAAAGGAAGCGCGTGTTGTAATGGTTAAAGTCATGGGAAATGGACACGTCGGCCCGAGTTCAAATACTGGACGTGGTAATTGAATTTCACTTAGCGCTAATACCCTTGAGAAAGGTATGAATCCTACTGTCCCTCCAGCCATGGGTAAATAGTACAGCACACTGGGCTCTTTAACCTTGGTTAGGCAATTCTAGGAGAATGAAAACTCTGAATTCAAACCAATTCACCTTGTGTCACATCCTGCTCATGCGGAGGGGTTGGTAAATATATATACCACATTGCTGATCGAGTAGAAATACAGGGAGTACATTATTTAATTTCTCCACTTGCTTGAAGACACAAATATGGAAAAAGTTTGAGAGTTGATGGAACACATCGAAATATGGGTGAATCAATTCTTCTTCATCATAACCAAATAACCAATGTCTTTCATTTTTTTTATTGTCTTTTTACAGGTGGTCACATAGTGATTCAGTGCCTTGCCAATGAAAATAACGGACTTCAGCCTCTGCAGCTGATCTTAGACTATATTACTGACAAAGTCATTGCCAATTCCACAGTCGAAGGAATTCCTTATGTGTCACCTGACTCACAACATATGGTCAACGTCAACAAAAAGGATGGTCTTCTAACTGTGACCAAAATCACAGAAGATGGTAAGTCTTTTTACTACAGCATGTGCGTGTGTGTGTGTGTTTGTGTGTGTGTGTGTGTGTGTGTGTGATCTTTTTCCACGTTATGTTAGTATTTTTGTGATTCTCTCTATATATCTTATTATAATGGAGATTCGGTGTTTGTCTATCAGTACCCGAAACTACGTCACTGCTTACGTCACATTACTCATAGAAGATGGTAAGTCTTTTTGTACATAATGTGTGTGAGTGTGCGTGAGTGTGTGCGTGTGTGTGTGTGTGTGATCTTTTTCCACGGCATTTTAGTATTTTTTGTGATTCTCTCTATATATCTTATTATAATGGAGATTCAGTGTTTGTCTATCAGTACCCGAAACTACGTCACTGCTTACGTCACATTACTCATAGAAGATGGTAAGTTTTTTAGTACAGTATGTGTGCGTGTGTGGAGGTGGGGGTGATTTTTTCCACGGCATTTTAGTATTTTTGTGATTCTCTCTATATATCTTATTATAATGGAGATTCGGTGCTTGTCTATCAGTACCCGAAACTACGTCACTGCTTACGTCACAATACTCATAGAATTGCGTAAATTCATCCATATATATCAATGATACATACAGAATTGCGTTATATTTATGAATTAATATCAATAATACATAAAATAAATCTTATTTTTTTAACTATGTCTCAATGAAAGTCTGAGTTAGATTCGGTGTATGTCTGTCTGTAACTGAAACTACGCTTCAATATAAAATTTAATTTCAATATACAGAATATAAAAGATTTTAATTAGGGTGGGGACATACCTGTAATTTGTTGTTTCACCCAACTTACTTTATTCATTTATTCAGGTAGATACTTATGCTTGAAATAGAACATTAGAAAAAAACAAAACAATAAATCAGCAAAATAAAAAAAAACAATATAGTATACTTTAACATTGTTTAAAAAAACACGAGAAACAACTCAATAACAGATACATATGCATACACACACATACACACACACAGATATATATATATATATATATATATATATATATATATATATATATATATATATATATATATATATATATATAAAGTTTCTAAAACATTTTTTTCACAAAAAATACTTTTCTCCGGAAAATGACCTAAGGTCAAAACTAGGTAATACAATAAAAAATTAAATCACATCATTCATATATATATATATATATATATATATATATATATATATATATATATATATATATGTAAATGTATAAGTAGTACCTTAACGGTGGGTATGAGTACGATCGTTGGAAGCGCACAGTATCCAGAGGTTAAGATTGAGGAAAAACAAATACAAAGTGCTCAATACAATGTAGAGCAAAAATTTATTTTAACAATGGAAAGGAGTAACCTACTCGAGTTTACTTCTTTCTATTGTTAATATATATATATATATATATATATATATATATATATATATATATATATATATATATAGCAAGAGAGAACGAGAGAGAGAGAGAGTGTGTGTGTGTGTGTGTGTGTGTGTGTGTGTGTGTGTGTGTGTGTGTTGTGTGAGTGTGTGTGTGTGTGTGTGTATGTACACATCCATAAATAGATATTAATAGACTAAGATACAAAAATAGAGAGAGGGAGAGAGAGAGGCGGAATATATAGATATATATAAACAGATAGATGGAAAATGAACAGATAGTTGCATAGACAAAGGATATATATATATATATATATATATATATATATATATATATAGAGAGAGAGAGAGAGAGAGAGAGAGAGAGAGAGAGAGAGAACAATACTCTCCTATAAAACGGATGAAACACTCTCTGGCAGCCTTTACATATATACAAATGTATGTATTTATCAGTTAAAATTATCATCCCAGTCTGTGTGTACTGATAATAGCCGAGTGATTAAGAAGTATGACTGATGATAAATCGATTGGGTTTCTATACCGGTTGGAGGTAGCCTGAAAAACGTCTAGCCACACTGAAGAGACAGGATACGTCGAGTCACTGTGTCTGTGGATGTGGATATATATATATATATATATATATATATATATATATATATATATATATATACCCATGTACGCATATCAAAATTCACAAAAACAGTAAAAAGACAAAAAAACTATTTTTTTATTTTTCGTTTTTTACTTTTTCTTTTTTCTTTCTTTTTTTTTCCTTTCTTTTTTCTTTCTTTATTTCTTTATTTATTTTTTTATTTTTTATTTTTTGTTTATTTTTTTATTTTTTTATTTTTTTTATTTTTATTTTTTGTTTTCCGTCTTTTTTCTGTCTTCTTTCTTTTTTTCTTTCTTTTTTTCTTTCTTTTTCTCTTTCTTTCTTTTTTCTGTTTTTTTTTCTTTCTTTCCTCATTAATTTCTTTATCTTCATTCTCTTTCCAAATCATCATCCTCCTACTCATCTCGTCTCTTCTCATCTCTTTCATTTTCTTTTCTTATCTCTTTCTCTATACGCTTATTGATTACTGCAATCAATTAAGTAGGAAAAAAATGATTAAATTTACTTTAATTGTACAGATCAAAGACTCATTGATTTTTCTAAATAAGAAAAATAAAATGTAATTTCCTCGAGAATTCAACAGCTATGAATTCAAATGCACCTAAAACTGTGATATTCAAAAGAGCCCTAATTGCGAGTACAACCCTTGAAAAATGCTATGGAATTACCACATTTACTAAATATAATACACAGTGGCCAAGAAGTCATTAATTAGCCGCCCTGTCGGCTGGGGCGTTAGAATGCACCGACTGCACCTCTGCAGAGGGGTAAGACTCCCCCAATAGGGCCACCTGTTGGCCGTGGGTGGCGACCCGTGATGCTTAAGGATAGAGCCCAGGTGGATGAGCAGTTCATGACATGCAATACTCCACTTTGGCCCTATCTTGGGCTAGACGGGCGGTCGGAAAGGCCCCCTCCGATCAATCGGCTGGTCACGTCAAGCCCTAGCACCTATATGATTTTCCCAACCCTATTGCCGTTATGGCAAGCCCCAACCCCTTTTTATCATATGGGTGCTAGAAGGCGGTCACTGAGGGTTTACATGTCCTGGGAATGACGTTAAACTCTATCTGATGGTGAGGTTCCAGTTTTGGAGGTTTGGGGAATGTAGAGCACTCCTTCATCACCATTGCTCCCTGGTCCACTCTGACCCGGAGTGGTAGTACCTGTTAGAGTCCCATCTATGGGTTAAATAGAAAAATGTATTTATAAAAAAATGTATTATCCATTAAGAATTGATTTATTTCAAAACTTTATTGGCATTAAATGACCCACTGAGGTTGATATGCCGTAAAACAAAACAAACCAAGCAAAAACAAAAAGTCACTAATTAGCGCTATGGGAAATGCAAAATTTGAACACGTCTCGACGTGTCTATTTCCTATCTTACACTCATGACCTTACGGCAAACTATGTATATTGTGTAATGGATTTTCTATCTTACGTAATTCTATAATCAAAAATATATGATACCTGTTCCCTCAGTGATTTCTTGGCCACCCTATAGATGGAAAGAAAGAAAGATAAATATGAACTGGCTTACCTGACAGAATTTTCGTCTGTCAAGCTCCTTACCCTGACGGCCGACGGAGACTGTCATTCAGAGGCGAACAATTAATTGATACATACTTAGGTAGATGTATGTTGTTACAATCACCAGAGAACTCAAGTCTGTAAACAACAGGCAAGTAAATGCCTTACGCTAAACGGTGAAAGTTCAATTAATGTCTCCTCCACGATGCTCTACCAGGATATTGAGAGCATATATATATATATATATATATATATATATATATAGGATTCAAATCCTGGATGAGGCTGTTTCAATTTCATATTGTGCTAATACCCATGGGAAAGGTATACATCCAACTACATAAAATAGTAAAAAGACTGGGGTCTTTAACCTTGGCTACTTAACTAGTCTCGTAGAAGAAAAACTCTGAATTCAAACCTGTTAAACTCCGTTTAAGAAATTGACCTTGTGTCACATCCTATTCGCGTGGAGGGGTTGGTAAATATGTAAATATATATATGCATATATATATATATACATGGTGTGTCAAAAAGTATCAAGGTTTTTTGTACTTTTTGACACATTCTGTGCATTCTGAACAAAAAAAATAACCTTCCATTCATTATTTTTTTCAGAATACAAGGTGTGTCAAAAAAGTACCAAGTTAAATGCTCTATTTACCAAGATAGAAATGAAGAATGAATGGAAAGTTGTTTTTTTTTGTTTTTTTTCAGAAAACAAGGTGTGTCAAAAATTACCAAAAATCTTGATACTTTTTGAAAACACCTTGTATATATATGCAAACGCGGGCTGTGACAATGGATAAATATTTATTCTTGGTGATAATGTTGATGCCATAATATTTCGGTCTTCGTGACCTTCTTCAGGACATGTTATGTCCTGAAGAAGGTTACGATGACCGAAATGTTATAGCGTCAACTGATAGCTGATTCTTTTGGAATCTTTGTACAAAAATCTTCTGTTTCTTTTTTCTTGCAGGTAAATTTGGCTACAGTTTCAACCTGATAACTACCAATCCGATTGATGATGTCAGCTTTTTCCATTCTTCAAGAAAGAGCGGATACGACCTTTACTTGACTTCTGCCAAACATAATGACGTCATATATGTCAACCTGGAAACAGGCAAAATGGAAGTCATTGAAAGTAAGTCACTTTCATTTCCTCTTTGATTATATAATATATATTAAATTTTTACTTGAAGGCACTTACAACGCATGTATCGCATAAAATTCGATACTTTTTCTTATAGAAAATGAACTTGACAAGTGTAATCCCAGCAAAGGATGGCTCGATGTGTAGAATACCGTACAGACTGTTTCGAGTATATACCGCTGATGAGACTTAATAAAGTCGAAACAGTCTGTACGGTATTCTACACATCGAGCCATCCTTTGCTGGGATTACACTTGTCAAGTTCATTTTCTATAAGAAAAAGTATCGAATTTTATGCGATACATGCGTTGTAAGTGCCTTCAAGTAAAAATTTAATATATACTTTATTCAGCAATGTTTCTAAATAAACAAACATCCAAAAATCTTATATAATATATATATAATATAGATAATGATATAATATATATAATATAGATAATAATATAATATAGATAATGCGAATAGTTTTGGATCCCATTTTCTATGTTCTATAGGGGATAATAGTGGAACGTTCTGATGCCTTTGAAGCACTGGCTATAGAGGACTGGTAAGCTTTTGTCACTACCGTCTCGTACTTGTGTGGAGAACTACATTAAAGTTTATGCAGTATTGGCTCTCAAAGGGAAAGAAATAAATACCAGCTATCTTGTATGCATCTACCCTTATCTAGCGTAAGATGTGACAGACGATCAGTATTTTTGTAACGTAGCGGCGTCGTCACAGTACCAAATATCTATATGTTACATACTTCTCTTCTGGCCGGCTTTCTTCTAAGATCTCGTCTGGTCTTCTATTGAGGATTCCGGGTCTGGTTCTGTTGGGGATCACTTCTTATCAGAAGCCTTGTGCTATTGTTAGCTTTTAGTAATAACAACAAGACTTTGATTTACGATGATGTTACTTTATTCCATAAACCCCCAGACCAGACAATGCGCGCGGAGACTCACATCTTGCTAGCTTCGCTTCTAAGTCCTAACTCTCAACTGACTTGCTTACTCCTTAAACCGGAAGGGGCTTTCTATCGGGGTTCCGTTTCTCACGGTTCTCCCCAGAACGCAAGGTGAGAGTGAGGTCAAACGCTGTCACTCACTCTCAAGGCCATCAGTTGTACTGATCGCCATAATGATTTCTACACTACCTTCATAATCATTAGGTATCTAATGATTATGTAACATTTTAAGTGGGGTACAACTGGTTTTAACTGAGATTTTTTTCTTCTTGACCGGTTGCTATACATAGGTTAAAGAACCCATTCTGTCCAACTGTTTACCTATTGCTGGAGAAAGAATAGTTTGATTCATTCTTTTGAATGTTTTGCCATTTATAAAATCCTTTAATCGAAACTAATAAAAATTAGTCACCAAAGTTAAGCAGCGATGAGCCAGTTCAATCCTTAGTTGGGTGACCCACTTAAGCAATAGCAGTATAAGAATTAGGGAGGTGTTAACTCCCTTTCTTATAATGCATTCAGTTACCTAAAAGAGAGTAATCTAACACAGAATATTCTGTAGGAAAATAAAGACAAGTCAATTAATACTAGTATTATCTGCGTTATTCGGACTATTGTCCCCATCTTCATTGTTATTACTAGCAAATATATGCACCCTCCGGGTGCAAGTATTTAAGTTTTAATATAATAAAATATTGTATTAAATTAGAAAGGCTAATGAAACTAAATAAGAATACAGATAAAAAGATTCGAAACAGAGGGAGTATAATAAAATATTTGAAACAGAGGGAGTATAATAAAAAATAGAACAACTGAAACTTACTCTTCCATCACTCTTGTCTTTCATTGTTGTTTTTTCTAATTTAAGTATTTAGTTATAAGAGGAAGTAAAGAATAATATGACAGTTATTTTATCTTATTAATGGATTTCATTTAAGATTCATTGAAGAGATTTTTGCTTATATTCATTAAAATAAAACCAAACTGTTAGAAATCAATAATACTAAGCACATATTTATTAAATTCGATTTTTTAATATTAATATGCAAATTAGCCTTCCCGTACACACTGTAAACTGCTATTTTGTTGTATATATAAATATAATTGCATGTTGTCAGTATGTAGACGTAGTTAACAGTATTAATAATGTAAGACAATTTTATTAATAAATGAGGTTTAGATAAAAATAAAATCATGGAGAATGTGATGTCAATAACTAAGAGAATTGTGACTTGAGTAGGAATATAGTTTCTGTTACAGACAGAAAAACACACAATCTCCATTATAATAAGATTTGTACAACGTTTCGATCGATATACCCTCCGGCCTTCTTCAGGTATTTCTTGTCGGACTCGGGAACCTTCTCGGACTCGCGAACCTTCTTTTCGAACTCGGGAACTTTCTTGTCGTATTCGGGAGCCATCGCTGAACTTTGAACCTAACCCTTTATTTATTCCACGCAGATAATACTAATCTTCAAGCCTCATCTCGAACATTTAGAGAAATCAATTAATACTATATAACATTTGATTTCATTTCCCCCTTGATTCAGAAAGTTTTGCCACTTATAAAAAATAAAAAAGTCATAATATATTAATGATTTGAAGGCAATTACAATGCGTATAAAAAATAAAAACAAAAAATGTTATTTTTGTCTTATCGATTTCAAAGTAGAAACTTTATCTTCCGAGGTGTATATCAGAAATGTACGTGCTTATGTTTTGTTTTGTTTTGTGTGTGGTTACAATTTTTTTTCTTATTTTTTCTCCTCCTCTTCTTTTTTTTCTTTCTCCTCCTTTCCTTAAAAAAAAGAAGAGGAGGAGGCAAAAATAAGAAAAAAAATTGTAATCACACAAAAAAAAAAAACTTACGCACGTATATTTCTGATATACACCTCTGAAGATGAAGTTTCTACTTTGAAATAGATAAGACAAAAATAGAATCTTTCTGTTTTTATTTTTATACGCAATTGTAATTGTAATATTGTAATTGCCTTCAAATCATTAATATATTATAACATACTTAACAATGCTTCAAGCAAATTACCAATTACTTTTTTTTAAAGTCGTCGGAGTGGACTAAAATTGGTATCAACCAGACAGTGAGGCAGTCTATCCCTTTTTAGTAGTGCTAGACCAAGAAGGTTGTTTTGGCATCTGAGGTAGAGTGCCACGCCTACCATCAGCTTATCACCCTACCACACAGATCCCTGTGCTTCTAATATGCTGAGATGCGTGTAGGCCAGTATCGAACCCAGAACCCTGTGGTTCCTAGGCTGACACTCTACTGACTGAGCTAAACAGGCACTTATAAAATGCTTTAATGATCAAAACAAATAAAAATTTGTCCCCGAGGTTAAGCAGCGATGAGCCAGTTCAGTCATTAATTGGGTGACACACCTGTTGCTTCTTCAGTCGAGTCATAGATGCAGTGCCACATCGGGATATTGATCTTACTAGGAAAAAATCAGAAATCATCAATAACTTAAAATTGGTTAAGTTTAAAACATTTTTTGATTTCATGAGTAAAAATGCTTTTATAAACCAAGTTTTCGTTGTAGGGAAGCTCTAGAATTCATTTTTAGCAGACAAAAATAGAATACAAAAAGTCGCCATTTTTCGCCAACTCTACCAAATTTGGAGAGTTAAAATTCGACATAACTCCACCAATTTTTGAAATTGGAAGCTCAAATTTTGTGGATTGTCTAATATTAACATAATCCACACCTGGCAGAAGTTTCAGAAAAATTGAAGGTGGTGTGTGACAATATTACATTTTTTCTGGATGATTTGACATGGAATTACTCTAATGGCATATCAACCCCATATGAGTTATTTAATGCTAAGACTTGATTCAATTGTAAATGTTTTATAATCATAATTATTTATATTTTTAATGTGTTATTGCAATTATTTTTTTAAATCTCACTTTTTATAATAATATTAATCATTTGTTTTATAGTTTTAAGTATTACTATACAATAGTAATAATTCATCCACCATTATGTCATTTCAGGTGTTTCAAGGAATTATATAGTTTCAGGTATTTCACGCATTATATAGTTTCAAGTAACTAATTATAATAATCCTTTGCAATCAATTATGCCTTTGACTATCAATTATTAATACTAACGATTAATAAAATTAATAATTTGCACACGGTTCTATGGTTTCAAGCATTCCTATCTAATACTAATAATTTGCATCCAGTTCCATGGTTTCAAGTATTCCTATCTACTATTACTAATTTGCACACAGTTATATGGTTTCAAGTATTCCTATCTAATATTGATAATTTGCACACAGTTCCATGGTTTCAAGTATTCATATCTAACATTAATAATTTGCACGCCCATTCTATAGTTTCAAGTATTCCTATCTAATATTAATAATTTGCTTCCATGGTTTCAAGTATTCCTATCTAATACTAATAATTTGCACACAGTTCCATGGTTTCAAGTATTCCTATCTAATACTAATAATTTGCTCACAGTTTCATGGTTTCAAGTATTCATATCTAACATTAATAATTTGCACACCCATTCTATAGTTTCAAGTATTCCTATCTAATATTAATAATTTGCACACAATTCCATGGTTTCAAGTATTCCTATCTAATACTAATACTTTGCACACAGTTCCATGGTTTCAAGTATTCCTATCTAATACTAATAATTTGCTCACAGTTTCATGGTTTCAAGTATTCATATCTAACATTAATAATTTGCACACCCATTCTATAGTTTCAAGTATTCCTATCTAATATTAATAATTTGCACACAGTTCCATGGTTTCAAGTATCCCATCTAATACTAAAAATGTGCACTCAGTTCTATTGTTTCAAGTATTTCTATCTAATACTAATAATTTGCACACAGTTCCATGGTTTCAAGTATTCCTATCTAACACTAGTAATTTGCACTCAGTTCTATGGTTTAAAGTATTCCTATCTAATACTAAGAATTTGCACTCAGTTCTATGGTTTCAAGTATTCCTATCTAATATTAATAATTTGCACCCAGTTCCATGGTTTCAAGTATTCCTATCTAACACTAGTAATTTGCACTCAGTTCTATGGTTTAAAGTATTCCTATCTAATACTAAAAATGTGCACTCAGTTCTATTGTTTCAAGTATTTCTATCTGATACTAATAATTTGCACACAGTTCTATGGTTTCAACTGGTCCTATCTAATACTAAGAATTTGCACACAGTTCCATGGTTTCAAGTATTCCTATCTAATATTAATAATTTGCACCCAGTTCCATGGTTTCAAGTATTCCTATCTAACACTAGTAATTTGCACTCAGTTCTATGGTTTAAAGTATTCCTATCTAATACTAATAATTTGTACTTAGTTCTATGGTTTCAAGTATTCCTATCTAATATTAATAATTTGCACCCAGTTCCATGGTTTCAAGTATTCCTATCTAACACTAATAATTTGCACTCAATTCTATGGTTTCAAGTATTCCTATCTAATACTAATAATTTGCACTTAGTTCTATGGTTTCAAGTATTCCTATCTAATACTAATAATTTTCGCACTGTTATATTGTTTCAAGTATTCCTATCTAATACTAATACTTTGCACACAGTTAAATGGTTCCAGGTATTCCTATCTAATACTAATAATTTTTGCACTGTTATATTGTTTCAAGTATTCCTATCTAATACTAATAATCTGCACACTGTTATTTGGTTCCAGGTATTCCTATCCAATACTAATAATTTACACACTTTTCTGTGGTTTTCAATTATTCCTATCTAACACTAATAATTTGCACACTGTTATATGGTTTCAAGTATACCTATTTAATACTAATAATTTTTGCACTGTTATATGGTTTCAATTATTCCTATCTAATACTAATAATTTGCACACTGTTATATTGTTTCCAGTATTCCTATCTAATACTAATACTTTGCACACAGTTCTATGGTTTCAAGTATTCCTATCTAATACTAATAATTTGCACACTGTTATATGGTTCCAGGTATTCCTATCCAATACTAACAATTTACACACTTTTCTGTGGTTTTCAAGTATTCCTATCTAACACTAATAATTTGCACACTGTTATATTGTTTCAAGTATTCCTATCTAACACTAATAATTTGCACACTGTTGTATTGTTTCAAGTATTCCTATCTAATACTAATACTTTGCACACTTTTTTGTGGTTTTCAATATTCCTATCTAATACTAATAATTTTCACACTGTTATATGGTTTCAATTATTCGTATCTAATACTATTAATTTGCACTCAGTTCTATGGTTTCAAGTATTCCTATCTAATATTAATTATTTGCACACTGTTATATTGTTTCAAGTATATCTATCTAATACTAACAATTTGCACACTGTTATATGGTTTCAAGTATTCCTATCTAATACTAATAATTTGCACGCGGTTCTGTGGTTACAAATATTCCTATCTAATATTAATAGATTGCACACCATTATATTGTTTCAAGTAATTCCCGCATTATATGGTTTCACATAACCAATGATAATAATCCTTTGTAAACAATTATAGCTTTTAGTAACAATTATTAATACTAATAATTTGTAGACAGTTATATTGTTTCTAGTATTTCAGCAATTAAATGGTTTCATGTGTCTAATGATAATTATTCATTGTAAACAATTATGATTATAATTACAAATAACTTGGACATAGTTCTATGTTTTCAAGTATTCCTATCTAATACTGATAAGTTTCAAACAGATTTATATATATATATATATATATATATATATATATATATATATATATCATTATAATGGTATACACAGGTATAACCTACTCGAGTTTCACCATAAGGATCTTCAGGGTGAAACACGAGTAGGTTATTCCTGTGTATACCATTATAATAATAAATTTGCTCTACTTACGTATTGAGCACTATATATTTGTTATATCGCTGTCTTATCGTGAAACTTGTATCAACTAACCATTGTGGCCAATTTCACCGGTATATAATATATATATAAAATCACATATATATATCATATAAAATCACATATATATATATATATATATATATATATATATATATAGATGAGAGGTATCCAAAACTTGGTAGTAAGGGATGATTCTATATGTGATTTCTGAGATACACTGTAATTTTATTGTATGATCCAGTATGTATGAATACAGTGAATCTTTAAATCACTAAAGAGTGCTCAATGTATCATAAACGTTTTAGATTATATACAGAGTAATATTTATCTTTGAAAGGAGGGAAAAACTCAACACCGTAATTCCATAATAAATGTATTTCGACCAAAATTGGGGCCTTTATAAATCTAAGTAGATTTAATATAGCTCCCCAAAATTTCGTCTCATCAGATGGTAGATCAAGGTAATTTGAATTGCATAATTGAAAAATTTTACTCCTCAAAAAAAATAAAAAATGAAAAAAAAAAAATATATTTTTTTTTTACATTGTAAGACTCTCACCATGGAGACAGGAAGTCAAATGAGAAAAAAGGATACTTTTCAAGGTCTGGTTTCTTAGGGGGATGGTAGTCAGTATATATATGTAGTATATATATATATGGTAGTATATATATATATATATATATATATATATATAGTCAAGTTGGCAGACTGGCTTATTGTCAGTATCAGCCAGACAACAAGGGAATCTATCACCTCAGAAGCATCAATTTCTTCCAACTGACATCTTTTACAAATGAGAATATCATGTTACTGTTCAAACATCTGCCTATCATACCAATCTAAACCCAATGTAACTTTCCATGACTCTTCTCGAGAATTAAATGTTAATTTTGGAATTTGAATATCATACACTACATTACAAAATAAATAGGCTACCTCATTCATTGCGTAACAATATCACAGATTATGTAATGTATCAGCTCCCATTTGGAAGGGAGTGATGACGTGTCAATAATAATAATTATGCAATACTTATCTCTATTCCTGTGCTACTTCGAGATCTGGGATCTGGGATCTGGTTGTAGGCTCTAGTGTTGGTTTAGCTGGCATTCTTTGCTGTTTGAGTCTGAAACAACTTGGTTTTGCTGGAGAATATCTTGCCTTGTGCCATTTAAAGTTTTTAGTAATAACACAAGCCGATCTTATTTATTTCTTATATCATGAGATATTTTTATTTTTCACCAAGTCAAAATGCCTTGGGTGACAGACTTACATCTCACCCTGACATTGTTTAATTCCAAACTGACCTTACATTCTCTGCTCTCACTACCACTACTCCACACTTTGCCACGTGACATCTCTTGACCAATAAGAAATTGATATGCGGCATTGTGCTGACTTATCCAAAAAACTTTCCAGATTACCCACACGTAATTTTTTGTATATCTGGCTTTTTCCCATCCTTATGTCACACTTGTTCCCAATTTATTTTTGCATCGTAATCAAAAACCCGAATTGTTCAAAACCGCACTAACCAAGTGATTCCTGTATCGAGATATTTCTATCAACTTTTTTCTCTTTTCTTCCAATCCAGATGTGGGTCCCAGCAGTGAAGAGAAGTCTTGGCCATGGCTGGAATCCCAATGGTCCATCATCAGCGGAAATGTATTCAGTGAATATTTACTGACATCGACCAAGTCATCCGTTGTCATAATCAACGGCCACATGCGTGACGTTCAGTGTGAGTTTAAGGATCTCAAGAAAAGTGACGTGGCTGTCTTTGCAGAACCTTACAAGGCTTGAGAAAGAAATACTGACCACTGGTCAAAAAATACTTTTCCTCCCTCCCTTCTTCCTTCCTTACTCTGTCATTAGCACAACCCACCCCCTTTCCCCGTTACTCCTCACCAATTTTATCTGACCTCCAGGTCAGTGCATTGAATTTTTTGACCAACTGACTCGGGTCGGACCTTTACGAAGCTCCCCAACCCCATATTGATCTAATTTACCATTTTTGCTATGACCCCAAAAAATCTCCCTTTTCCATTCCCAAACCTCCGACGTCCTGGTTAGACTTTTGCACTAGCAGGAATAATGACAGCAGCCAGTGCTTGTCAATTGCCTAGTGCCAGAACTGAACTATTTCTTTCCTCACCCTGTGGTCCCTCATCCACATTTTTCATGCAATGGCTGGCTGCTGGGTTTTTTTTTTTTTTTTGGTTTTTTTTTTTCAAAAAAAAAAAATAAGAAAGAATACAGACTCTCACATGAAAGTAACTGTAAAAGAAGTGACAGACAGAAAAAAGAAAGAAAAAAGAAGGAAAAAAAAAAGAAAAAGAGACAATGCTGCTTGAGTGGTGTGTGTATGTGTGTGTTTTTGTTGTTTGTTTTTTTTTTGTTTGTTTTTTTTTTTGTTTGTTTTTTTTTTTTGTCCTGCAGCAAAGATGAGAACTGCAAAAAAAATTTAAAAAAAAGAATGCTTTGTGTCTTATACTGCCAAAAGAAAAAAAAGAAAAACCCATAGAGAGAAGGAAAACCTGCTGCTGCTGCTTTGCTGCTGCTGCTGCTTCTATGAGGACAGATAAAGGAAAAACAAAAAAAAATCCCTTAAATAATGGGACTATCTTTGCAAAAGTGACCACTGGTCAAAAAAAACAAAATCCTCTTTCACCTCTCATGGGCACAACTCCCACCTTTTTCTATACTTGTAATAAAATTTCCCTGATCTTTACAAGGTCAATTTTGACAACCACAAAACAATGAAAATTCAGTGTTTAAGCATGAAAACGATAAGTTAGACATTTAGGTAGATCTGGTCTTTGGGAACAACCAGTTCTGGTAATTTGGTGCATATTTAAATGCTTATAAAAGCTTGCCCATTAAAATTAGGAGCATTGAAAAAATTGAAAAATTTGAACCTAATAAATATTTCAACATAGAGATATCTTAACATGCCTGCCTTGTGGCTGAGATATATATTTCCAACCATTGGAAGAAGTTTGGAATTTAAATGCTGCTTTTCCAGATATGTAGGCCTACCCTACTTGAAAAATAATTATTACACAATTTGTATACCCTAAAGTCTTTGAGCTATACTAGTTGATATATATATATAGTACCAATAACAAAAGGCCTTGGGCCACACAAATTAACATATACAATAAGCCCATAATAATAATTGATATACATATGTATATATATATAATATATAGATACATATATGATATAATATATATATATATATGTATGTTAATCAGTATATAATAATTGATATACATAATTATTATATAATAATAAAGGCATTGTGCCATATTAATTAATATATGTATAATTAGTACATAATAACAGATATATATATATATATATATATATATATATATATATATATATATGGGTCTATTGGGTTACTTCACTAAAATCGTAATATAAAAACATGCAATAATTTGATCATTATAGATTAATATAAAAAATTACATCAATGTGTTTAATAGTTTAGTAAAAATTTTGGTTGTTCTAATATTCAATAACCTTCAAGCCCTAAAATTCCAGGTAAAAAAGCATGTTAAGGGTAACCCAAAACCAAAGCCTTTTATAATTAATTTTTCCGATACATATATCATTGGGTAACAAGAAAAATCTTGGTAAATGAGCCAGGCTTTGGCCCATTTAATCAAGACTTCTCTCATTAGAAATGATACCCGCATCAGAAAAATCAAGTACAAAAAGGCTAAAAAAATAAGGTCTAAAAATAAGGTCTAAAAAAGTCTAAAAAGGTTTAAAAATTAGACCATAAAAAGGTTTTAAAATAAGGTCTAAAAAGGTCTAAACTTAAGGTCTTAAAAGGGTCTTAAAATAAGGTCTAAAAAGTCTAAAAATAAGGTCTAAAAATAAGGTCTTAAAAAAAGGTCTTAAAAAGTTCTTAAAATAATGTCTAAAAGATCTACAAATGTCTAAAACATTTTTGAAATAAGGTCTAAAAATAAGGTTTTAAAAAGGTCTAATAATAAGGTCTAAAAATATAGTCTAAAAATAAGGTCTTAAAAAAAGGTCTTAAAAAGTTCTTAAAATAATGTCTAAAAAGATCTACAAATGTCTAAAAACATTTTTGAAATAAGGTCTAAAAATAAGGTTTTAAAAAGGTCTAATAATAAGGTCTAAAAATAAGGTCTAAAAATAAGTTCTTAAAAAGGTCTAAAAATTAAGTCTAAATAAGATCTAAAAATAAGGTCTAAAAAAGGTTTTAAAAAAATAAGGTCTAAAAAGATCTGCTTTGGGTTACCTTTGCTGCACTTTAAACCTGGACTATAAAGGAAAGAGATATTTTTAAAAACATTGAATAATATGATATGTTAAATTTTTGTTCCCAACAGCAGCAGCACAAAGAGAGTCGTAAAAGGTGGCAAAAACATCATTTGAAAAAACAAAAAAAAAAAAAACAAAGATGAAGAAAAAAGAAAAAAAAAAGAAATGTGTATATTAAATATGGAATTATCCTCTAACTGACTTTTTTGTCAAAATTCTGGCGTGTTCACTGGCTGTGTTGCTTCTTAAATGTATTTGCTCTTTGTCTCAATGTAAAATTGTATGCGTTTGTTTACTGTGTAGCAGAAAGATACCTGTGAGATAAGCAGTTGAGAGAAGCAAACCTTAAACTAAACCTTATACATATATATATATATATATATATATATATATATATATATATATATATATACATTTTATAAATATATATACATATATATCAATATATACATATACATTTAATAAAGATATATATACATATATATCAATATATATATATATATACATTTTATAAATATATGTATACATATATGCATATATATATATATATATATATATATATATATATATATATATAAATTAACCATTTGTTTATCTAATCTTATACACATACACATATATACATCAATATAAAAGCATATATGAGTGTATATACAGTTATGTATATATCTATGTATACACTCACAAACATATATATACATATTGATTCGAATGTAAAGCAGTCATTAGCATATACATAAATATATAATATATATATATATATATATATATATATATATATATATATATATAAGACTGCTCTCTTTACAATAACAAACTTTAAAGAAAAAAGTGAATGAAAGAAAAAAATGAGCGGTTCTGTTCAACATTTTTTAAAGAAAGGAAAAGAAAAAAAATTTCATCAATAATATTTTGAAAAAAAGAAAGAAAATAAAAAAAAAAACACCATCAAAACCCCTGATTTTTTTTTTTTTAAGGTAATTCTTTTTGCTGCTATTCTGTCTTATATTTCTCAGTGATGGCCTAAACAAATGTGTTTAAAATTTGAAAAGCAAAAATAAATTTAAAAAAATGAATGAAAATAATAAAAAAAAAATTTTTAAAATTGATGAAACAAAAACGCAAAAATGAAAAAAAAAAAAAAATATTCTGAATGTCTTGAAAATTTTGGATTGAAAAAATAAAATTTGAAAGTAAGAAATTTTTTTCTTTGTTTTTTTTTTTTTTTTTTTTTTTTGTTCCAGGGGAAAAAAATTGGTGTTTGTTTTGAAGAAAAATAAAGAATAAAAAAAAAAAAGAAGTTTTCTCAGTCCCCCCTCTCACCCTCCACCCCACTAAACACTAAATGAATGAAAAGTAATTGTTTTTGAGTGGAAACAAGACAATTCAATACGTCACATTCTATCATTTTCCCTACCCACTCTCTATTCGCTATTAATCTATTCTTCTTTATATCTCTCTTCTACTTCACATTGATCTGCCTGTCTTTATTTTTCTCTCAGAACGTATTCTCTCTCTCTCTCTCTCTCTATATATATATATATATATATATATATATATCTTTCTCTCTCTATCTCTCTCTTTCTCTCTCTATTTCTCTTTCTATCTTTCTTTCTATCTCTCTGTCTCTGTCTCTCTTCCTCTCTTTCTTTCTATCTCTCTTTCTCTGTCTCTTTCTTCCTCTATCTTCCTCTCTCAATCTCTTTCTCTCTCTTCGTCTCTCTCTCTCTCTCTCTCTTTCTCTCTTTCATTCTCTGTCTCTCTGTCTCTCTGTCTCTCTCTCTTTATATATATATATATTATATATATATATATATATATCAATCTATCCCATTATGTCATTCATTCTATACTACCTTGCTTAATTTTTCTCAGCTTTATTTTTGCTTAAAACTTGTTTTCTCTCTCCCTCCTTCCTTTCTACTTATCAAGCCTGCTCGGTGACACAGTCTATTGCTAGTTTGTTTCCTGTACTGATAATAAATATCTTATACCGAATAAAAACTTGAATTTTGAATACCAAAGCAGGCAGGTTTACTCCATTTGTAAGATTGTATAGCACCAATCTTCCCATTTATGGGTAATAAGTGCATTTGCACACTTGTAAAATCTGTTATATGAATATTAACCCACCAGGCTTTTTACCTTTTCTTATTTTGTATATTATTATTATCTGTTGTTTTTTTTTTGTTTCTTTTTTTCTTTGTTTTATTTTACATTATAATTTTCTTAAGAATTATTATCCTACTTTTGACCTTTCTATGTCATACATCTCTCTCTCTTTCTCTCTCTCTCTCTCTCTCTCTCTCTCTCTCTCTCTATCTCTCTCTCTCTCTCTCTCTCTCTCAGATTCTCTCACTATCTCTGATAATTTTTACTCTTTCTCTTCTCTTTCAGCCTTTTTCATTAACAACATTGCTGTAATACTCTCAAAGCCTTCTGAATTTCAAGAAGGGGAGATAATATATATTTTGCTTTTTTTTTAATTATAATTTGAAATTAAAATCATTATCTAAAAAAAAAAGGAAAAAAGAAAAAAAAAGAATGAAAGACACACAAAATTTAATTAAAATATTCTGATTATTTATTATAAATCAATTATATCCAGCTATTTCAACCCTATTTCACTGTGACCCACTCAGTAAAATTACTTCAAAGATTCTTTTACAGATAAAATTTACAAAAACACTTACATACAACCATACTTGCATTATTGTTCATTTGTTGTTTTTTGTTTGTCATTTTCGTTCTTTTTTTTTTTTTTTTTTTTTTGTTTTATAATACTAAGGTGAGTCAAAAGTTTTGCAATATTTTGGTAACATATTTACTTTATTCTTCAAGTTACAACAAGAGTAGCCTTGCATTGAAAATAAACGGTCGTGTTGCACCAACTGAAGCCACCTTTCAACCAGTTCTTTGATCCCACACTGATACCAGTTCTTTTTCTTTGAGATGAAGAACTCCTTCACTGAAGCTTCCACCTCCACTCAGTTGTTGAAGTGAGCCATGGATCAGATCAAATAATGATCCAAGGAAGCTAGGTCCAGACTATATATTTCGGATGTGGTACTAGTTCAATCGCCTCAAATTCCTGGAATTTATTCTGGGTCTTTTAAGTGGTATGAGGTCTTTTGTTGTCTTATGGCTGAAGTGTTCAATTTCTGGGAACCAATGCCAGGAATTTTTGCAACGTTCGAGCTGTTCAGGAAACAGGTTGCCTTTGATAGTTTGACTGTTTGGAACCAATTCACAGGGAACTACCCACCACGGAATTCAACCAAAATCAGGGTATCACCTTTGGTTTGAAATACAAACTTTGCAAAACTTTTGACTCACCCTAATAACCTACGACATCTTTAAATGCAAAAATCAGTTTAAATCCATTAATACAAAGATCAACATTGTTTTTTTTATAAATCGGTGTATGCAACAGATTTATATGAACAAAATCTTGATAGCAAAAAAAAACAAAAAAAAAGAAAAGAAAAATCAGCTTTTTACTTATATTGAATAGTATTTCTCAGAAAATATCATACACCCTTCACTATTTTTTCTGTACAATAAAGCAACTTCAGTTTTTTTAGAAAAATAATTATCAATAATAATAATAATAATAATAATAATAATAATAATAATAATAATGTGGAGACCTGAGGAGACTTGCTGTCACTCAGACTCCAGTGAAAGACCATCAGCTAATGCTGATGTGAAAACTCAAAAAGACTAAATAATAATAATAATAATAATAATAATAATAATAATAATGTGGAGACCTGAGGAGACTTGCTGTCACTCAGACTCCAGTGAAAGACTATCGGCTAATGCTGATATGAAAACTCAAAAGGAGTAAACAATAATTACCCAGAAGAGTCCTGGAGATCTGAGGAGACTTGCTGTCACTCAAACTTCAGAAAAAGATCACTTATTAAATCTGTCGTGAAAATGAAATAATAATAATAATGATAACAATAATAATAATAATATTTATAATAATAATAAGAAGAAGAATAAGACCATCAGCTAATGCTGATGTTGAAAACTCAAAAGGAGTAAATAATAATAATAATAATAATAATAATAATAATAATAATAATAATAATAATGATTATGAGAACAAAGTTTTAATGTTTCTGACAATATTGTGATTATATTTGAGATTATATTCTATTCAACCTGAAAAACTTGGAGTAAACTGAAGGAAAAAAGGTGTTTTATGAATTTTTAATATTGTTTTTTGTTGCTTTTATATACAAAAAAAATGAGCTTTATTCATTTAAACTTTTGCAGTTTTTTTTTATTTCATCTACCTTTACATTCAATACCTACCCCTTTTTTTTGGTTTAGTTTTATATATATATATATATATATATATATATATATATATATATATATATGACTTGTATACATATCTGTATATATCTATGCAGTATATGTGATATATATCTTTAGGTAAATGTAATATATATGTATGTTCCTGCCTATCCCTTATTTTTGTTTTGTTTTTTGTTTGTTTTTTTGGGTTTTTTAAATTTTTATTAATTTTTTTAGAAAATGAAATTTTATGTGTCACAAATAAATCTGAATGATTCCATATGTCAACAATAAACCTGCGTTCTTGTTGTTGTTCTTTTTTCTTTGCAACAAGAGAATCGGAATATTTTCGATTTGAAGCACATCCATATTACAGAACGTGAGCAAAAGATTTCCAAAAACAACACTACTCAGGTTTTTCTTTCTCATAGACTGGTTGCCTTATCGAAGCTGGTCCATGATGATACTGATGCTCATATGAAAGAAATTAACCAAAGCAACAACAATTTTGGTGATTTATTTAACCTTTTTAACAATAACGAATCTTTTGTCGCTAATAAACAAAATGTCTTGCATTTTGTTTTTAAAGTAAACAAAAACACCACTGTAAATCACAGATAGATTAGTTAATGGCTTTAATGGCATATCAACTCTTGTGGGTTGTTTAATGCCAATTTTTTTTTTTGTATCATTTGTAGACATATAGTTTGTGGGTAAATTTTCATTTGGTTTTGTTTTATAAACTGGTAGAAATAATTTTCATTAACTTACAAACAAATCTATTTGGATCCATAGATGGGACCCTAACCGGTACTACCAGTCCGAGTCAGGGTGGACCTGGGAGTAATGACAAGGAAGGGGTTATCCACACTCCTCAGAGCTCAAGAATTGGAACCTCACCACTAGATGCAGTATAGCATCATAACCAGGACATCACAATGTATGTGAGCTCAACAGTTCAGTTAAAGATATGTTCTTCTACTCTGTTTACAGAGGTTACTCTTTTTTTTATAGCGGGGAAGGCTTGTGTAGGACCAATCACCCCCAGGGTTTTGGAATGAGCTCATAACAGGAGAACAATGATGTATGTTTGTTTGTTTGTTCTGTTTTACGGCATATCAACCTCAGTGGGTTATTAAATGGCGAAAAAGTTTTGAAATAAATTCATTCATAATGGATACTCAATTTTTTTTATAAACACGTTTTTCTATTTAAGCCATAGATGGGATCCTAACAGGTACTACCACTCTGAGTCAGAGTGGACCAGGGAGCAATGGTGATGAAGTGGTGCTCCACATTCCCCAAACCTCCAGAATTGGAACCTCACCATCAGATTTTAACGTCATACCAAGGACATGAAGACCCTCAATCACCGCCTTCTAGAACTCATATGATAAAAAGGGTTGGGGTTTGCCATAAGGGCAATAGGGTCGGGACAATCATGTAAGTGCTAAGGCTTGACATGACAAGGTGATGTAATAAATAGAATCAAATGTGCTGTTCTTCAAACAAACACTAATGGATACTCTGCTAGCAAGACTAGCTACTACAACTACCCTACATATGTCTTTCATTGGATGAGTCCAACTTTCTTGTAGGGAAAAATCCTCCCTTACATCAAAACGGTTAGATATTAGTTAGATGGAGCTATCATTACATGACAATCCATGAACCTACTGTTTTAACAATGGTCTGTAATATACATATATATATAATATATATATATATATATATATATATATATATATATATTACAGACCATTGTTAAAATCTCATACCCTTGGGAAAGGTATGAATTCATATATTCTCCCTCCAGCTATGGGTTAAATAGTAGGGCAGACTGGGCTTTTTAACCTTGGGTAGGTAACCAGTTTAGGAGAGGGATAACTCAAGGAATTCAAAATTCCTGAGGTCGGTCGTTGATTGGGTTTGTGGCAACCCTTGATGCACCAATTCTTTCCTATCGACTGTGCCAAAAAGTGTGGATGGTCCAACACAAGCCTTCACTACTATGAATAAATCACTATGTGGGTGTTCATTGTATGTATGAACCCTCATGCGTCTAAAATCGACGAGAGAGTCCATAATATATATATATATATATATATATATATATATATATATATATATATATATGATGCTCCTATTTGGGAAGGTGTGAAGGATTTGAAATAATATTTATTTTTATTTTATCAAGAATGATTTAAAAACCATTTGTCGTAGTTCTCCCATCACACATGGCATATGTACCCAACAGTTCCATCAAACATGTAAACCACTAGACAACTTTTTTTATAGTGATGAAGGCTTTTGTAGGACCATACACCTCCTCTTTTGATGAAATGATAAGAAAATAATAGTGTACTAGTATGCTATATTTCACATAACATTAATACTCTTGGGAACGGTATGAAACCGACTACTCCCCCTCCAGATACAGGTAAATAGTAGGGCAGACTGGGCTCTTTGACCATAGTTCGATAACCAGTCTAGGAAAAGGAAAACTCTGAATTCAAACCTATTAAAAGTCCACTTGGGGTGGTCACTACTAGCATAGGCACAGTCCGAATGTGTGATCTATTTCATAAATCTGTGTGCCACAGATTCTTCACTAGAGGTTTGAAATTCAGAGTTTTTTCCTTCTCCAGACCGGTTGCTTTATCACAGCTAAATAGGCCAGTCTATTTATTTAATATAACCATAACTAAGTAGGGAGAAGAAACGGTACATATACCTTCCACATTTTAAACTGTCACTTGTGTGGTGTAAGTGAACTTAAACAAATGCTAATGATATAAGATTTTAGGGTGTTTTTTTATAATACATTGGAAGGCCCATAGTAACCTTCCAGCATAGGTGAATGTATGTATAATTAAATCCGAACAAAAAGGTACATATAACAACAAATACAGACTTTATTGTCTAAGCACATGGAAATTGACATACATAACATTATACAAAACAGACAGGATGAAAATCCGTTGGAAGTGAGAAAGAGTTCATAAAGAATATGAGAATTACTTACTGATGATAATACCCACCCCTACTTAATGGACAGAGACACCATGCGTCTAGTTCATCTTTTGTGGTTGCTAGACAATGAGAGAGAGAGAGAGAGAGAGAGAGGGGGGGATTCCTATGCTGCTGTTTAAATACCCAGCTATAGTGTCACCTAGTGGCGAAGTGTTCTCTACCCTTTTCTTACTTACTTCTATTCTTCTTCTTCTGTTCTTCTATCTTACGTCTTCTTCTAACATCTCTTCTAGCGTCTGGACTTCGTCTTGGGGACTTCGTGTCTGGTCTTCCATTGGGGATTTCTCTTTATCAGAAGCCCTGTGTCATTGGTAGTTTTTAGATAATAACACAAGACTTCGATTTACTTAGATCATATTTTATTTCGAAACCCCCATCAGACTACCTACGCAGATAGAGTCGGAGCGTGCATAACACGACTCACCACCATCGTGATTTCTGCCGATCGACCAAAATCTATTTCTAATCTAAACCGGAAGAGGGTCTTTTCCACCGATTCTCACGGTATCCACCGGAAAGGATCAGGATGAGGTCAAGGATTGTCACTCATCCTTCAAGGCCGTGGGCTGCAACTTATAACAACCATTTTGATTTCTACACAACTGTACATAAATATTAAGAATCTAATAATTATGTAACAGAAGCACTCGTGGTAAGGGCAAATAAACCTTTTGGACACAACAGGGGCAGACAATCGCTGCAATGGTATCTCTTACCATTTTTTTCAGATATGTTTAGTTACAATCATGACTTGGACAGGTAATGTTTTAAAGATTGACAAAAAGTCTGAGGTAATTGATATTAAAGAATTTCATTGTTATTTAAATTAGTACAAAATAAAAAACACCCTGTAATGTAAAAATAGATTTTTGAAACATATTGTCTGAAATAGACTATAATGCTAAATCTCTAAGTCTTTTGTTATTTCTTTACTTATATATTTGCTCTGTGACTCTAACATTAAGAGCACACATTGAACTCTCAAACTGCGACAGCTTTTTTTAAATAAAACTCTTGTGTCGTAAGGAAGATTTCTTCTCTGGACTTTTGGATTATATATATATATATATATATATATATATATATATATATAAGGAACTTTTTCTTATATAGATATTCGTCTGATAAGTGACTACACCAAGGATCTAGATAAGTAATGTTACTTAAAAGCTCAGCAAATAATATTCCCTTTGAATAAGTATTAAATTTCTTTTCCAAACATTTTGGCTGGTAATCCCCGGGGGCAGTGTCTCTCTGCTATCTTACATGTCCCCAGGTAGCAGAAAGAGGAAAACCTCCTATACAGAGAGATAGGATGGCTCAAAACCCCAGACAACCTTAAAAGACATGTCATGTCAAAGTAGCCAATCAATATCCAGCGTTTCCTTTGAGGAAATGGAGAAACCTGCATGAGAAAATACTTTTAAGTGATGGTCTTATTCCACAGACCACCATCAGGGCAACATTGGCTTTTCCAGTGGCATAGTAAAGTTTGAGATGACCAACAGCTTTACAAGTCGCAGAGCATCTGTAACTTAATGGGGAGGGGAGGAGAGCATTGAGTGGAATCTGATCTGTAAGTTGGTACGGAAAAGTTTTTCGCAAGAATTACGTGTTAGATGAGAATGGAAAAGTTTAAGGATGAATTATCATAATGCCACATAATTCATTAATTATTAATTAATTAATTTTCAAAAATTAGGTATGACTTCAATTCAGCACATATTCTCCCAAAAATTGTCCGCTAAAAAAAGCCATATCAAAACACATCGTTTGTTTGTTTACTTCTCATATATATATATATATATATATATATATATATATATATATATATATATGTGTGTGTGTGTGTGTGTGTGTGTGTGTGTGTGTATGTGTGTGTGTGTGTGTGTGTGAGATGAGAATGGAAAAGTTTAAGGATGAATTATAATAATGCCACATATTGTTTCTATTGGACGACCCGCGAGACTTGCGAAGTGTAAGAGAGAGGAGGAATGAGACGTAAGAGTGTGGATAAGTCTTGGGCTTGTGCTCTCGTCAGTTGTGACTTTGGGGGTATATAAAAATTTCAGAAGAAAAAGAAGTGGCCTTGTGTTATTACTAAAAACTATAAATGGCACAAGGCAATGTTCCCCCCCCCCGAGATAAGTATACAACCATGATTTCTACAATCAACACGTCAACGCTCCATTCCGTAACGTAACAAACGTTGACACGTCATCTCCCCATTCTGATAAGGAGAGCATAACGTTACACATCTAACCAAACTCTCGTCTGGAATCAGAGTTTATTTTCGTATATATCGGCCTTAATCATGTAAAAATCTGATCTCTCTGATAAGATGAAGCGAGAATTCTTCCAAGCTGAATCCGTATCAGTACTACTGTATGGCTACACCACTTGGACTCTAACGCTTGCAAAGATTAGTCTAGTTATGAGTTTTAAGAGAAGATTAATCATCAACTATCAGTTATTAGATAATAATAATAATAATAATAATAATAATAATAATAATAATAATAATAATAATAATGATTATGAGAACACTATTAGTAAGTTTTAATGTTTCTGTCAATATTGTGATTATATTTGAGATTATATTCTATTCAACCTGGAAAACTTGGAGTAAACTGAAGGAAAAAAGGTGTTTTATGAATTTTTAATATTGTTTTTTGTTGCTTTTATATACAAAAAAAATGAGCTTTATTCATTTAAACTTTTGCAGTTTTTTTTTATTTCAATAATAATAATAAAGACCATCAGCTAATGCTGGTTTGGTTTGGTTTTACGGCATATCAACCTCAGTGGGTCATTTAATGCCGATAAAGTTTTGAAATAAATCAATTCTTAATGGATAATACATTTTTTTATAAATACATTTTTCTATTTAACCCATAGATGGGACCCTAACAGGTACTACCACTCCGGGTCAGAGTGGACCAGGGAGCAATGGTGATGAATGAGTGCTCCACATTCCCCAAACCTCCAAAACTGGAACTTCACTATCAGATAGAGTTTAACGTCATTCCCAGGACATGTAGACCCGCAGCCACCGCCTTCAAGCACCCATATGATAAAAAGGGGTTGGGGCTTACCATAAGGACTATAGGGTTGGGAAAATCATATAGGTGCTAGGGCTTGACGTGACCAGCCGATTAATCGGAGGGGGCCTCTCCGACCGCCCGTCTAGCTCAAGATAGGGCCAAAGTGGAGTATTGCAAGTCATGAACTGAGAAACGGCTATAGCACTCTGGGAAGTAATGAGAACTGGTGGCTATACTTGCAAATCAGTCGGAAATTAAAACATATTACGGGGTGACCCAGAAAAAAACAGAACCCAAATTATTTATTCATTTTCCCGTTAAACTAACCCTAAAGCCCAACCCTAACTCTAACCCTAAACTCTAACCCTAACCCTAAATCGCCCTAGTTAAAATTAACAGTTTTATTACAAGATTTGTGGGTTCTGTTCTTTCTGGGTCACCCTAATTTTTCCGACCGATTTGCAAGTTTAGCCGGACTGGTATACCCATGTTTTAAAACGTCCTGGCATCCCTGATTTATCAATCTTTTCTAGCGATGTCTTCAGGTCATCAATTGTCTGGCGTATAGGGGCAGGGTCTTGCTCAAAGGTTTGATCGTTTTGTTTTAGTGTTCTAACCTTGGGTGTATAGTAGGTACCACCAATTTGCCCTGTAAAATTACCCGCCGCCTATATTTAACACAATAAATCTTGCATAAAGGTTAATATTATAGTAAAAATGTTTTGTTTATTCAAGAGAAGAAACATTAAAAAAAACTCCCGATCATTTTTGTTTTAAATTTTGAGCTTACGAAAATAATGAAAATTACAAACGAAAACAAAATAAATAAAAATTAAATTGAAATTTAACGTAGCCAAATACAAGATACGACTAGAGGCTTTTTTTAACAAGTTCTATGAAAAATCAATTAATGGTCCGATTTTTACGAAAATTTTCATAATTACTTACTTTTTGATGAAAATGTTTGAAATAGGTTTTTCCTAAAATATATTAGTGGAAATATTTTTTACGGGGTCTACCTCCCCCTATTTTATTTTATGAAATATGAAAAAATGAGCCGACAAAAAACGATTTTTACTTTTTTTTCTATAAAGATAGAGAGCCTGAATAATTATATCAGAAGATTTTTATAAGTTTCTATACGGGAGTTTTTTTTAGTAAAAGAACTATGAATACAGAATTCTGCTAAAAAATATTGTTGTAAAAAACGGACTGTTTTACTTATTTGTTAAGATAACGGTGTGTAATTTTTTCCCCAATCGGATAATTTGATCTTTGAATTAACTGTTTTCCTTTGTAATAACTCTTTATGTTCGTTATTTATTTTTTTTTTTTTTTGGCGAGATTTTTTTTAAGTTCAAAAATATTTACAATTCTTCCTTCGATATGGCCTAAACTGATTACGTGGCGTATTTTGGTGGTACCTAGTGTATAGCTAATATAATTCAATAGACCAATCAGGATCTTCCTATGTGTCCATTTTTTAAAACAAATCATTTAAAACACATTTTGAATCTTATTTTTTATCTATTGAACTCATAGATGGGAAGCTAACAGGTTTTACCACTCCGGGTCAGAGTTAACCAGGAAGTAATTACAATGAAGGAGTACCATACAAGCTCCAGAGATCCAGAATTGGAGCCTCACCATTAGATACAGTTTAACGCCGACCCTAGAAAAGAATATAATAAATTGATAAGAGACAGTGGGAAAACCGATATATTTGTTAATATTAATGGCATTGAAGGGGTACCACACGCTCCCGAGAATTCCAGAATTGCAGCCTCACCACTAGATACAGTTTAACGCCGACCCTAGAAAAGAATATGATAAATTGATAAGAGGTATTAGGGAAAACTGATATATGTCCCACAGCTACACCTGATGCTCCACACCTGGACGTGCGGATCACTAATCGTGTCAGAGTTGAATAAGGAGAGAATGGTGTTGAACGGAGGGAGGACTAATGTTGAATGAGTAGAGATTGATTTTGGACGAGAAGAGAGAGAGAGCGATGTTGAAACTAAATAAGACAGTCCAAGTGGTGAGTCATGAGGTTTCAGCGAATCAATAAATTCCGCTACAGAAAACAAAAGTTATCAGTCCTGAAATAAACGTCAGCCGACTCACGATAGGTTTCACCGCGTCGTCAGCCAGAGAGCAGCCCATTAAGCTATGTCAAAGCTGGTCGCCATTTTCATATGGTCATTGTTTATTGTAAAACTCCATGACAAGATAAATACAGAAATTCCTTTAACGGTAATATTCGCAGAGTTCCGTCCAGGCCTTCTGCTTAAAAAACCGCTAGCCGGTGGCTGCTGAAAAAAAATCACCAGCTAAGATTGAAGTCCGTAGCCAAAGCGGTGTCACTTAAAAAAAAATCAACCAACTTAGGGCATTTTCCCGAAAACCCAACCCCAACCCTAAACCTAACCCTAAACCCCCCTAGTTAAAATTAACAGTTTTATTACAAAATTTGTGGGTTCTGTTTTTCTGGGTCACCCTGTATACAGGGTGACCCAGAAAAAACAAATTATTTATTTATTTCCCCATTAAACTAACCTCCAACCCCAACCCCAACCCTAACCCTAACTCTAGTTTGTTTTCAAGTGACACCTCTTCGGCTACAGACTTCAAACATAGCTGGGTTTGTTTGTTTTTCAGCAGCCATCGACTAGCGGTTCTTTTAGGCAGGAGGCTGGGACGGAAGTCTGCGAATATACTACCTCTTTCTTATAATAATGAATGATTTTTTTCTTCGTCCCACATGACATTCTGATTTTGCAAATCTTTGGGATTATTTGTATATGATTGATTTAAGGAGGTGCCCGTGGAGTAATTGGAATACTAATCACCTTCTATATATAATGGAGATTCCAACTCTATCTGTCTGTAACCGAAACTATGTCATTGCTTACGTCACAGTAATTTTAAGGGCCGGGTTAGTTCAGTCCGTAGAGCGTTCGTCTAGAAACCATAAGGTTCCTAGTTCGATAACGGCCCTCGCCAACTCATCGTATGAGTAGCACAAGAATCTGTGCTGTAAAGTAAGGAGCTGATGGTAGGTGTGGCGCTCCACCTCAGACGCAAAAACATTCTCCTTGGTGTAGGGCTAGTGAAAAGGGGATAGACTCCCTCGCTGTATGGCTCATACCGACATTAGGCCCCCCCGACGACTTTACTTTACTTATAAGTATTTAACTTATTGTCAGTTTAATTACTACATTAAATAAAGAAGACGCTGTATTATATATCTATCTATCTTCTATTATTATACTAAATCTGAGATAATCACCTTTTATTTCCTAAAGGCTTTTTCCTATTTAGGTTAATGACACAGAATTCATACAAAAAAATACCTTTTTTCATTTTATTTTGATATATTTATTTCCAGCAAACAATTACAAATAAATAATCAAAATATTTAGATATTCTTTTTTTTATTTTAACTAAAAACAAGACTTTAAACAAACGTAAATAAAAAAAATCTTCAGATTTACATATTCTTTTATATTTTAATTTTAAAAAAAACATTTATTTTATAAATCACGTGATCAGTTTAGGCCATATTGAAGGAAGAAACGTAAATATTTTTTAACTTTATATCTTTAAATCTCACAAAAAAGAAATAACGAACATAAAGAGTTGTTACAAAAAAAAACAGTTAATTCAAAGATCAAATTATCCGATTGGGGAAAATTACGCACCGTTAGCTTGGAAAATAAGTAAAACAGTCTGTACTTTCTCTTTTTTTTTTACAGCAGGGTCAGTTTCTTTATTGATATTTTTTAGCAGAATTCTCTATTCATGGTTCTTTAACTAAAAAAAATCCAGTTTAGAAACTTATAAAAATCTTCTGATATAATTATTCAGATCCTTATCTTTATAGATAAAAAAGTAAAAATCGTTTTCTTTTGGGTACATTTTTACATATTTCATAAATTTAGAATAAGATCAGTCCTTAGAGAGTTGTATAATTCTCGTCTGTTGGTCTGTCCTTCTTCGGCGAGTAATTCTAGGACAGTTTATCAACGCCTTTAAATAGTAAATTTAATACATGTTTGGGTGGTTTTGATTGGCCGATTCAGCTACCGCCGTTTTAGAACAGTTTATAAATATAAGTTGTGATCTTCAGCACACCTTATACCCATAATAATCCAACAGTGTTAAATAGTATCACTAATGTTCTTCTACAAGGATGACTTTGGCATTAAATAACCAACGTAGATTGATATGCCATTAAACAAAGAAACCAAACCAAACTAAAGAGAGTGCCATAAATATGACGTTAAACTGCAGTAGTAGTAGTAGTGAGGTTCCAATTCTGGAATTCTGTGGAGTGCGGAGTAATCCTTGACTCGGAATGATAGTACCTGTTAGGGTCCCATTTATAAATTAAATTATTAATTAATAGATTAAAAATGAGTATTAAAACGTGTTTAAAAAATTGAGTTTGAAAAACATGAACACCCAACAAGAATGAATAAAACAAATTATGTCTTCAGCATAAAATAACCTAACAAGGGTTGACATGCCGTAAAATCCAACCAACCAGCCAGCCAGCCAAGTGTATTATCTTTCACATTCTCAATTTTAGTAGCTTTGTTTAGATAATGATTCATAATTTTGACTAATATTACCCTTCATCTTCCTAATTCTAGTAGCTTTTGTATAGCAAGTACTATTAATTCATATTGTAAATAATTTTGACTAGTATTATCCTTCACCTTCCTAATTCTAATATTAAAGAAGTTACGTTTGTGCACTATATTAAATTAATTAAATAATTAATTAATTAATTAATTCTAATATCCATTAGCCCTTTTTTGCCCATCCCTCAGAAAAAATCTGTTAAGCTAATGATTAATAATTTTGACTTGTATTATTCTTTATCTTCATAATTCTAATTGTTGTGAGGTTTTAAGGGGTCAAATAAGAACAAAACGACGGGTAACAAATGTAGAAAACATGTATTAACAGAAAGTAGACAAATACAATAGAGAGATGTGGAAATTACGTCCGACGAGCAGAGTTATTGGCACACTCGCATTGGCTTACTGCTAAGCCACAATTATCACTGTTATTTATAGTAACCTGTCGGCGCATTCCATTAGTCTTATAGGGTGTATCACCTATAACACTAATAGATTTTGAATGAGTTTAAAAATGTTGACTAGTATTACCTTTCACCCTCCTAATTCTCGTAACTTTTGTATATGAATGTAATAATAAATGAACACACACAGCTGAGCTTGAGAAAGCTTTATACTACTTAGAATACAGTTGTAGTTTCTTGAGAGTTTATATACTTTCAGAAAGATAAATATTTACACAAAGGGGAGGAAATGATAAAACAGGGGAAGTAACTCTCAATTACTTATTACAATGAAGTACTGTTATTCAATATTGTAAATAATGTTGACTAGCATTATCCTTCACTTTCCTAATTCTAATAGCTTTTGAATGAGTTTAAGACTGTGTTTAAAAATGAGTTTTAAAAAGATTTTTGGATACCCAACAAGGGTGTATAAAACAAACGTCCTGTAGCGTAATTATTATGGTCTACAGAGAATTTGGGGATTTCTAGGAGAAAGATAGGAAGAAGAAATAAGAACAAACAAAGGTTTAAATTTTGAAGAGTAAACACTAAGCGGGGTGCCAGTAATGTGACCGACGAATAGATTTAAAAATAAAAACGGAAGTTCCGGGTTTTGACCGGAATCGGATGTGGCTCTCCCACCCCCAGGACGAGAAATGGAAGAAGAAGAAAATCGGTCTCTTTTTCGGCCAGGCCTCGTGGGATGCAGGTGGGACCTTTCGCGGTTCCCTGTGGTTTCTATATTGTAGTAGCAAACATGATTTACGACAGAGTAATTTGACCGCACCCTCTCCCTCTTTCTCTCTATGTTTCCTTCTCTCTGAAAAAGAACCCATTACCCTAAAAATAAATACACAGCCCCTTGTGACTATACAACTTGCGTGTATACTGTTTCTGAACTAAGTATTATTCTTTATCTTCATAATTCTGATAGTTTTTGAATGAGTTTAAAAATTGTTGACTAGTATTACCATTCACCCTCCTAATTCTCGTAGCTTTTGTATATGAAGTACTGTTAATTAATATTGTAAATAATTTTGACTAGTATTACCCTTCACCCTCCTAATTCTAATAGCTTTTGAATGAGTTTAAGAATGTGTTTAAAAATGAGTTTTTAAAAAATTTTTGCATACCAAACAAGAGCGTATAAACAAACGTCTTCGGCGTAAGATAACGCAACCCGTAAAAATCCAACCAACCAAGCATCCAAACAACTAAACTTAAGAGGAATCGATTTCGAAAGTTGTTGGCTTTGTTAAGGGTCGTCAAATACCGATGTAAAAATGTATTAGTTGTAAAGGATCCACTTTTCGTCACAAGTGACTATTCGGTCAAGAAAGGGGTCATTGGTGTTACGCAAACTGAGCATCGAGCACACTTCAAACCGCCTAAGTTTTCGGTGCTCATTGGCTAATGAGGAACCCATTTATCGAGCTTTTTCACCTTTCCAATACTCTGTAAATGGCGGAAAACTGTTGCAATGCTGACACCAAGTGTCTAACACATCTCTCTGACACTTTGTCGTGGATTTTGCTCAACAATTGCTTGCAATTGTTCATTGTCAAGACTGCATGTCCGTCCTCTACCTTCTTCATTTTCAAGACTCTCATCTCCACTGCGGAATTTCTGGAACCACCTTCGTACTGTCCGATCACTTGTGGATTCATCTCCCCATGCTTTGTTGATATTGGCAGCAGTTTCGGAGGCATTGTGCCCAAGCTTGAACTCATGCAACATGAGAAGGCGAAGGTCATGCTTAGGCATGTTCATCTTTGAAGGCCCCTATTTTTCAAAAATACTTTCTATCTGAAAATGAATTAAATTTTATTTTTGAGCACACATTACTTATTATATATGCAAATATTCACCTGAAATAAACAACAAATTCTATGTTAAAATGACATTTCAAAACCGAGCACTTCAATCGGCCATTATTTTTTGTAACAACCTAATACTAGGGTAGAATGGGCGTTTTAAACTTGGCATCGCAAGTGGAAAACTTAGAAGTCTTAGACTCCACGTAAAGATTGTGTAGCGTCCAGCTCGTATGGAGTGGGTAAGTAAATACATATAAAGGTCACTTCTCCGAGGCTAAAGACCAAGAATTGCAGATCATTACAACTGAAACTAGTGGGTTGGTTGGATAGTTGGATTTGACGGTATGTCAACCCTTGTTGGGTTATTTCATGCCAATCACGTTTTCTTTTATTGATTCTTGCTGGATTTTCAATTTTTATTCATACTCAAATTTTAACACATTATGGAAACTCATTTTTTCATGTATTTAACCCATCGACGTCTTCGGCGTAAAATAACACAAAGCCGTAAAAATCCAACCAGCCAAGCATCAAAACAACTAAACTTAGGAGGAATCGATTTCGAAAGTTACCTGTTAAGGGTCGTCAGATACCGGTGTCAAAATGTAATATGAAGCAAAAGAAGAGCTCTGAATTAGTAAAACAAAGCCATAAAGAGCCACGGGAGATTACCGATAAGACAATTAAATAAAATGTATCAAAACTGACAGTTGTTTTTACCTTTTAACGCCAATGACATATGCTAGCATTGAAAGCAATTCTTTCTCTCTTTTCCCTTATAATACGATTTTCAAACGTCAAGAGAGATATAGGTAGATTGTCGTTAATTATTGACGCACCTGAGTAAATAAACCGCTGGAGATTTTTGGGCCCTGAAGTCTTTTGCTTAACATCAGATTTCTGTCTGTTAATGTCACGAATGCTTATCTACTACACGTTGTATCTTTCAAGTTACCCGGGCAAGAAAAAAAAGAGTAGAACTTTGATTTCAAGCATCTACAAGGTGTCCTTTTCCCAGATATCTTTTTTATATATAAATATCACCCTCTCTTCTCTCTCTCTCTCTCTCTCTCTCTCTCTCTCTCTCTCTCTCTCTCTCTCTCTCTCTCTCTTTACTCCTACCTCTATGTACCTTACCTCTACCTCTCTCTTATATATATATATACACACATGTCCTCTTCTCAGCGATCTTCTCTCTTTCTCTCTTCCTCCTTCTTCCCCCTCTCTCTCTCTCTCTCTTCTGAATCTCCCCTCTCTGTCTCTCATCTCTCTCTCTCTCTCAATGTACATATATACATACAAGATGTCCTCTTCTCACAGATCTTTTTTATACAAATATCACCCCTTTCTCTCTCTCACTTTATCTAGCTAGCTAGCTTATCTATCTATCTATCTATCTATAGACGTCTTCGGCGTAAAATAACGCAAGCCGTAAAAATCCAACCAACCAAGCATCAAAACAACTAAACTTAGGAGGAATATACATATATATATATATACAAGTCTTCTCTCATCGATTTCTCTCTCTCTCTCTCTCTCTCTCTCTCTCTCTCTCTCTCTCCCCTTCTACCTCTATGTACCTCTACCCCTACCTCTACCTCTATATATCTATCTATATACATACAAGATGTCCTCCTCTCCGCGATCTTCTCTCTCTCTCTCTCTCTCTCTTCTCCCCCCTCTCTCTCTCTCTCTCTAAAATCGCTTCCTCCTGTTAAGGATGAGAAAAAATCCATTCGTAACCCTAATTAGGAGACTGATAGAAATCTGGAACCTTGAAATCAGGAAGAAAAAAAAAGTATTTCCTCAAAGACAATTTTTAAATCTCAAAGCACTACAACCAAAGAGAGAGAGAGATCCCACAATGCAATGCAGGTAACAAAGGAAGGCTATGAAAAAAACAACAACATGTAAACAAGGATTTTACAACAGCAAAAACAAAAGGAAAAACTGCAACAAAAATCTTATTTTATTTACACAGGCATTCCTTCTTGCAGGGTGGTTTGATTTCGTTTGTTTGAAGTTGCTGTAGTGTGGTCAACGGGGAACTTGGGGATTGAAAGGAGAAAGAGAGAAAGGAGAAGGAAGTTCTGGGTTTTGACCGGAAACGGATGTGACGCCGGGACGAGAAACGGAAGAGGAAAAAATCTGCCCTTTTCGCCTTGGCTCTGGTGGGAGTCAGACGTGGCACCTGATTCCCCGGACGGGTTTGACATAATCGTACTGAACATGATTTAGGATAGCGTAATTTGACCATATCCCCCCTCTCTCTCTCTCTCTCTCTCTCTCTCTCTCTTCTCTCTCTCTCTATCTATCTATCTATCTATCTACCTTTCCTTCTCTCTGAAAAGAACCACGAGCCTGAAAAGAATAAACAACCCTTTGGGCCTATACAACTTGTGTGCGTTGTTTCTGAACTAACGTCGACTATTACTACTAAACGACTACTAATACAACTCTAACTATGCAACATATATCGTTCTGTTACAGTTGTTAAATCAATCCGTATTCGAACTCGCTTACTACGATGTCGCTGTTCAGCACGTTAGCCACTATGCCACGGAAAATATAAAGTTTGGCTTATACATACTAACTCTGATTTAATTGCAAATTTTTAATTAATCTATCATGGCAGTGAAATCTATCGAAATAAGCTTGATTACAAAAAACAGAAAAAAATTGAAATATAAAACACCCTACCATTAAAATAAATCAGAATATTAGATATTTAATACCGTAATCTAACAGAATAGCAATTAGATCTAGTTTTTTTTTTAAATTCAATGAGGGAAATTTCAAGATTAATATTTTTATAATACTAAAAATCTATGTTTCTGTAATAAGTAATTGAGAGTTACTTCCCCTGTTTTATTATTACCACACTGTTGTGTAAATCTTTGACGTTTCTGAGAGTATATAAACTCTCAGTAAACTGTTACAGTATTCTAAGTAGATTAAAGGTTTGTGTTCGTTTATTATTACAGCTTAATATTTTCAAATGCTTATAGAAATGTTTTAACAATATGCCAACTTGATTAATGTACACAACAATACGGAGCCATAAATATAGATCCCCACCCTGTCGGCTGGGGCGTTAGAATGCACCGACTGCACCTCTGCAGAGGGGTAAGACTCCCCCAATGGGGCCACCTGTTGGCCGTGGGTGGCGACCCGTGATGCTTAAGGATAGAGACCAGGTGGATGAGCAGTTCATGACTTGCAATACTCCACTTTAGCCCGTTCATGGGCTAGACAGGCGATCAATCGGCTGGTCACGTCAAGCCCTAGCACCTATATGATTTTCCCAACCCTATTGCCCTTATGGCAAGCCCCAACCACTTTTTATCATATGGGTCCTAGAAGGCGGTGGCTGAGGGTCTACATGTCCTGTAAATGACGTTAAAGTCTATCTGATGGTGAGGTTCCAGTTTTGGAGGTTTGGGGAATGTGGAGCACCGCTTCATCACCATTGCTCCCTGGTCCACTCTGACCCAGAGTGGTAGTACCTGTTAGAGTCCCATCTATGGGTTAAATAGAAAAAATATGAGTTGATAAACAAAATTGTATTATCCATTAAGAATTGATTTATTTCAAAACTTTATCGGCATTAAATGACCCACTGGGGTTGATATGCCGTAAAACAAAACTAAACCAAACCAAACTATATACTCTCAGAAATGTCAAAGGGGATGTAATAATAAAACAGGGGAAATAACTCTCAATTACTTATTACATAATGTAAAACTCATTCATTGATAAATCAACACTTATAATTCCTTGATGTTTGGTATTTTTTTCAATCGGGTTTTTTTAATTCATTTTGTAAAATACGCCTATGACAATAAAATCGGCAGTCTCTATAGTATACTGTTGGGCTTTGCTTTGAATTTTAACTAGAAAAATAGACAAGTGATTGAATATGAGGAATGTCTTCTTTTTTCCTCTCGAAAGATATTTGAGTGAATAATTGCGCCTATGGAAAGAAAAGAAAATCTCCATAGATAATTTAATTTCTTGGGTTTAGTTTATTGACATGATAATTGAAATTAGACTAATGGCCGATGGGGAAGAATTGTAGGCAATTAGGTAGAATGATATCCCCTTACACCGTTATAAAATCTATATTTCTTGCCTGAGGAGTTAAATTCTTTGTGAACAAAAACAAAAGCTGCTTTTCAAGATGGCGTCAGAGATGACAAAGGAACTAATAAGAAATAAAAGGTTTGTTTTAACAAGATATATTTACTAGTATGTTGTCTTTCTTTCTTTCTCTTTTTCTAAATTCTTTCTTTATCTATTTATTTATTCCAAATCCTTCTTTCTTACTTTCTTTCTTCGAATTCCTTCTTTCTTTTTCTTCTAATTCTGTCTTTCTTTATTTTCTTTCTTTCTTTCCAAATTCTTTCTTTCTTTATTTATTTATTTATTTTCCAATTTCTTCTTAATTTATTTATTTATTCCAAATCCTTCCTTCTTTCTTTCTTTCTTTCTTTCTTTCTTTCTTTATTCTTTTCCAATTCCTTCATTCTTTCTTTCTTTCTTTATTCTTTTGCAATTCCTTCTTTCTTTCTTTCTTTTTTCGAATTTCTTTTTTCTTTTTCTTCTAATTCTGTCTTTCTCTCTTTCTTTCTTTCTTTTCTTTCTTTCTTTTTCTTTTCAATTCTTTCTTTCTTTATTTATTTATTTTCCCAATTCCTTCTTAATTTATTTATTTTTTCCAAATCCTTCTTTCTTCTTTCTTTCTTTCTTTCTTTCTTTCTTTATTCTTTTCCAATTCCTTCCTTTTTCTTTATTTTTTCCAATTCGTCTTTCTTTTTTAGGAAAAACCTATTTCAAATATAATTTCATCAAAAGGTAAGTAATTACAGGCATTTTCGTGAAAATTTGACTGTCAGTTGATTTTTCATATAATTTTTTTTAAAAGCCGGTAGTCATAACTTGTTTTCGGCTACGTTAAATTTCAATTGATTTAACGGTGCAAAAATGTAAACATTGTTTTCGTTCATAATTCTAATTTCCGTAAGCTGAATTTTTTTTCAAAAATCATCAGGAGTTTTTTTTTAATGTTTCTTCTTTTAAATGGTCCAAGAATCTTTAAGATAATATTAATCTTTATGCAAGTTTTATTGTGTTAAATATGGGGGGGTAAATTTCATACGTCAAATTGAAGATTCCTAATGAACCGGCTTCTAAGCAAACCTTCGGAATACGCCATGATCATGCTGTCAGTTTCATTTCTCTTGATGCAACTCACAAAAACTCCACAGATGCTTTCCAATTTGCATTCACAAAACGGGGATGAGGGGGCGCAAAAATGACCCCTCTCTGATCTGCACATTAAACCAAAATAGCAACCCACGGAAAATCAGTGATCAATATGAATTCGCAAAGAAAAAAAGATCTTAAAAGGTATTTTGCTCACCGAAAAGAGTGTTCTAATGAAAAGGAAGAATCTTGAGACAGGCAATTTATTGATTATTAATTTATTTAGCTCAGTCGGTAAAGAAACAACAAGGTTCCTGGTTCAATACCACCCCTCGCTAACTCAGCGCATGAGTAGTACAGGGATCTGTGCGGTAAAGTAAGGAAACTGACGGTAAGGTGAGGCGTTCCACCTCAGATGCAAAACAATCTTCTTGGTCTAGTGCTAGTGAAAAGGGGATAGACTCCCACGCCGTCCGGCTAATACCGACTTTAGGTCACTCCGATGACTTTCTTTTACTTGCACAGCTAAAGGGATCCGTTTAGCTCAATTTGGTAGAGTATTCGCCTAGGAACCACAAGGTTTGGGTTCGACGCAGCGCAGAAGTAGTTCAGCTTGGATCTGTGCGCTAAAGTGGGAGCTGATGGTATGTGTGGCGCTCCGACTCAGACGCAAAAAGAATCTCCCAAGTCTAGCGCTACGGAAAAGGGGATAGACTCCCTCGATATCCGGCTGATGCTAACAAAAGGCCATTTAACCTATTTTACGTTTTGGATTACAAAGTCCCAGAGAGTAGTAATTTTTTTTTTACTTCTGTTATTGGTTCTGGTTTTAAAATGATCCCTATCCAATTGATTCATGTGTTTAAAAAATCTATTAAGAAAGAAATACACAATGAATGTAGATATGAAAGTATTATGAACGGGGTTCTTTAATCGCTAAGCATAAAATAACCCTAGGCTGGTTGCTTGGTTAGATTTTACAACATGCCAACCCTTGTTTTATTTCATTATATATATATATATATATATATATATATATATATATATATATATATAGTAAAGTCGTCGGGGCGACATAATGTCGGTACCAGCCAATCAGCGAGGGAGTCTATCCCCTTTTCACTAGCGCTAGACCAAGGAGATTGTTTTTGCGTCTGAGGTGAGCGCCACACCTACCATCAGCTCCTTACTTTACCGCACAGATCCATGTGCTACTCATACGCCGAGTTTGCGAGGACCAGTATCGAACTAGGAACCTTGCGGTTTCTAGCCGAATGCTCTACCCGGCCCATATATATTATATATATATATATATATTATATATATTATATATATTATATATATATATAATTAGGACTATAATGTTAATCTCTAAGTCTTTTGTTATTTCTTACTTATATATTTGCTCTGTGACTCTAACATTAAGATCACACATTGAACTCTCAAACTGCGACAGGTTTTTTTTTTTTAATAAAACTCTTGTGTAGAAAGACTAAGGAAACTAAATAAGAATGCAGATAAAATAATTTGAAACAGAGGAGGTATAATCGAAAAATAGAACAACTTTTATACGAACTCTTCGATCATTTTCCATCGCCCCGTCTTTCGTTGTTAAATTTTCCTAATTTAACTATGTAGTTAAATTAGAAAGTAAGAAATAAAATGACAGTTATTTCTTCTTGTTATGGATTTCTTTTCAGATTTATCCCCGAGACTTTTGCTCATATTCATTAAGATAAAACCAAACAAATATACTAAACACATATTCATTAAAATCAAATTTTAATATCCATATGCAAATTAGCCTTCCCGTTCACACTGTAAACCGCTATTTTGTTGTATATATAAATACAATTGCATGTTATTGGTATGTAGATATGGTCAAGAGTATTAATAATGTAAAGCAATTTTATTGATAATTGAGGCTTTAAATAATAAAAATAAAATCATGGAGAATGTGACATAATGTGACAACTAAGGGAATTGGGACTTGAGTATGATATAGTTTTGGTTACAGACAGACACACACACACACACACAATCTCCATTATAATAACTAGCAAAATAAAAAGACACCCTCCGGGCGATGCAAAATAATTTTTGAAAGATATTGCCTGAGGGAGTGGGAGCTGAAAATTCAATGTCATAAAGTGTGTGCCATAAGTATGTAAAATCGTCAAATTTATTAAAGGAGTAAAAAAGAAAGAAAGAAAGAAAGAAAGAAAGACAATTTGAAATGGAAACAGTTCCGACAACTTTAAATATTATATTAGAATTAAACAATCTATATATAAATATATAACACCGGGCATCTATTTATTAAAACAATGAGGATTGTCTAACGTTGCATGCTCTCATTTTGAGTATATTTATTCTATGTTATGACGTTGGATTATGTGTTGGGTAATGTGACGTAAGCAGTGACGTAATTTTTGTTACAGACAAAAACCGGAAGCGAATCTCCATTATTAATAGATATAGTGGTAATAGTCGAACTGAACTCACCCTTGGGCGGAGTTGCGAAAAACTTTTGTATTATTGTGTATTTACGTCAAAGCCCTTCGATGGGAGTTCTCAAAAACATATTCGCACGCAATGTGTTAGGAAGGAAAAAAGGAGCTTATTGTCACATTTTTAGAAGAGGGATCATAAGAATTGACAAATTGCCAAAACCTTTTTGGGTTCTTTTATTTCTAACATCATGGGAGAAAATGTATTTGATTTTGATTTTTATATTTTATTGTTATTTTATTCATTTTTTTCTCTTGTTTCCTCTCAATATACCAACGAGATATGTTATTTCCCTTCTTTTTTATAGTAAGATGTCTGAGAGAAAAAATAGCCGGCAAAATAACACTAAAATAAAACAAATACTTATGTTGTTTGTCTAACATTTCATTCGTTTGACATCCAATAATAATTAATTGTTGAAGAGTCAGAAAAAAATATCCGTCTGGGTAATTATTCAGCTAAGAACCAATTTTAAAACGAGTGGAAAGGGAAAGAAGGGAAAAGAAATAAAAGAAATCATATGAAACAATGGAAGCGAAGGAAAAAGGGAAGATGAATGAAGAATAATGGATGAACCAAAATGAGATGAATGAAATAAAGGAAAAAGAAAAGGGTGGAATGAAAGAATATGAATGAAAATGAAAAATAATGAATAAACATGAATAAAATAGATAAAGAAAGAAAGAAAGAAAGAAAAGAAAAGAAGAAAAGAAAGAAAGAAAATTCGTTAAAAAAGAAAATAAACAAAATACTATGTACGTTAAAAGAAAAAAGAAAAAAGAAAAGAAAGAAAAGAAAGAAAGAAAGAAAGAAAAAGAAAGAAAGAAAGACATCGTAAAAAAAAAAGAAAGAATAACCACAAACAAAGTGGTCAATAAATAAATAACGAAAGAATGAATGAATGAATGAATAAATGAAATGAATGAAAGAAGTACGTAATAATAGGACAATAAACAGAATGCTATGTGCGAAAGAAAGAAAGAAACAAACAAAGAACAAAGAAAGAAACAAACAAAGAATAATAACCACAAACAAAGTGGTCAAATAAATAAATAAATAACGAAAAAGAAGGAATGAGTGAATGAATAAATAATGAAAGAAGTCAAATAATAGGACAATAACAGAATGCTATGTGCGAAAGAAAGAAAAAACAAACAAACAACATCGTTAAAAAAAGAAAAATAGCACTAACAAAGTCATCAATAAATAAATAACGAAAGACGAATGAATGAATTAATGAATGAAGTACGTATAATAGGACAATAACCAGAATGCTATGTACGAAAGAAAGAAAAATCACTAACAAAGTCATCAAATTAAATAAATAACGAAAGAACGAATGAATGAATTAATGAATGAAGTACGTAATAATAGGACAATAACCAGAATGCTATTTACGAAAGAAAAGAAAGAAAAGAAAGAAAGAAAGAAAGAAAGAAAGAAAGAAAGAACAGCGTTAAAAAAAAGAAAAATAAGCACTAACAAAGTGGTCAAATAAATAAATAAATAACGAAAGAACGAATGAATGAATGAATGAAGTACGTAATAATAGGACAATAACCAGAATGCTATGTACGAAAGAAAGAAAGAAAGAAAGAAAGAAAGAAAGAAAGAACAGCGTTAAAAAAAAGAAAAATAAGCACAAACAAAGTGGTCAAATGAATAAATAAATAACGAAAGAACGAATGAATGAATTAATGAAAAAAGTACGTAATAATAGGACAATAACCAGAATGCTATGTAAGAAAGAAAGAAAGAAAGAACATCGTAAAAAAAACAAAAAAAAAACGATGTGGTCAAATTAATAAATAAATAACAAAAGAAAGAAAGAAATAATGAATGAAAGAATTACGTATAAATAGAACAATAAAGAGAATGCTAGTACGTTAGAAAGAAACAAACAAATGAACAAACAAACAAATAAACTGGTCTAGGAGAAGGAAAATTCTGAATTCAAACCTCTAAATTCCTTTTAAAACTGCCTTTGGGCCACATCTTGCTCGTGCGGGGGAGGGGGGTAACTACACATAAAACCGCCAATGCTGAAACGTAGTGGGTACTTTTCATCACTACCTGAACCTGATTTTGGGTGTATGACCAATAACAAGAGGTCAATCACGGTAATGCTTGCCGTGGGTCCAAGAAACGGTCACACATAAGTATTGGAGATTTTTTTTTTTTTTTTTTTAAAGCGTCAGTCAGTCAGTAACATACAAAAAACAAAAAAATAAGAAACGACTTAAATTTCGGGGTTACTGATCCCGCTGCCATTTGGGATGGGTTAAGATTTAGCATCGACACAAAACTATTACTTCACGTCTCCCTGTTTTTTTTTTTTTGTTTGTTTTGTTTTTTTTTTTGGGGGGGGGTCTTTACCAATCCATAAGAGGTTGAAACAGTAATTAAGTGAGTGGCATTTTTCTGTGACCACGTGTCTAACTTTTACTTTTTTCGTAGTGTGAACTCGACGTCATCTCTTCATCTGGTCTTTGTCTCCGGCAAGTTTTGTCGAGACCGCGCAATGCAACAATGCATTTGAAGGAAATGAGACAACAGAGAAGAAAGGAAGGAAAAATAATTAAAAGAATGGTAAAAAGAGGAAAATGATTAAAGCATAGATAACTTTTTTAAAAATAAAGAGAGAAAAAGAAAAAGAAAGAAACTTAAAGAAAAAGAAAAAAGATTACACTTGAAGCATGGAAAGAATGAGAGAAGGAAGAAAGAAGAAAGAGTAATTCAAATAAATTTTTAAAAAAGAGAAAAAGGATTGAAGCAATTGAATAATTAAAGAAAGAGAGAGAGGGGGGAATGAAAGAAAAAGAAAAAAAGAAAGAAAAAGATTACACCTGAAGTAAAGAAAGAATGACAGAAGGAAGAAAGAAAGAAAAAAGAATTAAAAGAAAAGAAAAAAGGATTAAACCAAATGAATAATTAAAGAAAGAAAGAACGAAACTGAAAGAAAAAGAAGATTACACTTAAAGCAAAGAAAGAATGAGAGAAGGAAGAAAGAAAGAAAAAGTAATTCAAAGAAAAGAAAAATGAGAAAAAAGGATTGAAGCAATTGAATAATAAAAGAAAGAGAGAGAGGGGGAATGAAAGAAAAAGAAAAAGAAAGAAATTGAAAGACAAAAGAAAAAGATTTCACTTGAAGCAAATAAAGAATGGGAGAATGAAGAATAATTCAATCAAAATGAATAACAAAAGAAACGGAATATTCTTGAAGCGAAGAGAGGAGGGAAGCAAGCATTCAGTAGGATAAGCTTAGTCTGGTACAAGAATAACACTAAGTGAGCGCTGAACACACTAATGTAGTAATCTTTCAGGAAACTAATCCGTCGCTTCTTGGCCTTTCGACTCGTGAGGCAAATGAAATAATTAACAATCTTCGTTCCTGGCGTCCTTTATCCCAGGCAGCACCTGCCCCTTCGCCTAAAATGTGTGCCGGTTAGATTTATTACCTGGTGCCTAAAGCAATTCTGAAAGGGAATGCAAACGGAATCCAAGCAAATTTTAAAAGTGTCCTCCCTCCTGTGGGGCACCTTACATAAAACCGACCTTGTGTCACATTCTGACTTTGTGGAGAGTCAGATAAAATATTCATGAAACTAACCCCTGCTCCACATTCATGTATAAAAGAAGGTTAAAATCAGAGCAAAGAAAGAAAGAAAGAAAAGAAAGAAAGAAGGAGTAAAATTAATGGATGAAAAAAGATAGAAGCAAAAAAAGGGATAAAAAGAAAGAATAGAATTAAATAAAGAGAGAGTGAATGAAAAAAAACATAAACGAGTAAAAGGGAGAATGAAATAATATACAAAAGAAAAGAATGAACGAATGAAATACAAAAGTTTAAAAGATAAGAAGGAAAGGAAAAAGAAAGAAGAAAATAGAACAGATGAAGTGTAAATAAAAGAAAAAATGGAATGAAAAATAGAAAAAGAGAGTGAATGAAAACTGAAAACTAACCCCTGCTCCACATTCATGTATAAAAGAAGGTTAAAAGCAGAGAAAAAAAAAAAAGAAAGAAAGAAAGAAAGAAAGAAAGAAAGAAAGAAAAAGAGTAAAATTAATGGATGAAAAAGATAGAAGCAAAAAAAGGGATAAAAAGAAAGAATAGAATTAAATAAAGAGAGAGTGAATGAAAAAAAATAAACAAGTAAAAGGAAGCATGGAATAATATACAAAAGAAAAGAATAAACGAATGAAATACAAAGTTTCAAATATAAGAAGGAAAGAAAAAAGAAAGAAGAAAATAGAACAGATGAAGTGTAAATAAAAGAAAAAATGGAATGAAAAATAGAAAAAAGAGAGTGAATGAAAACTGAAAATACATAAAAAAGGAATTAAAGAAAAAATAAGGAAAGATAAATAAAACAAAGAAAACAGAGATAAAACTAGTAAAGAGGAAAGAAAGAATTAAGGAAATGAAAAAAATGAAGGAAAAAAACAAAAGAAAGAATGAAGGAAAAGGTATAAACAATGGAAAAGATTCTCAAAAGGTAAGCATGAAAGAAAACATTAAAGAAATTAAAAGAAATAAAGAAAGAAAAAAGTAGAGAAAGAACAAAAAGATTTAGCAAACGAAGGAATATAAAAAAGCGAAGATGATAGAAAGAAAAAACGAATGAAAGAATGAGACAAGGTAAAAAAAAAAGATATCTTATTATAATGGAGATTGTGTGTTTTTCTGTCTGTAACCGAAACTATATTCCTACTCAAGTCACAATTTTCTTAGTTATTGACATCACATTCTCCATGATTTTATTTTTATTTAACCTCAATCATTAATAAAATTGTCTTACATTATTAATACTGTTAACTATGTCTACATATTGACAACATGCAATTATATTTATATATACAACAAAATAGCGGTTTACAGTGTAAACGGGAAGGTTAATTTGCATATTAATATTAAAAAATCGAATTTAATAAATATGTGCTTAGTATTATTGATTTTAATTGTTTGGTTTTATTTTAATGAATATAAGCAAAAATCTCTTCAATGAATCTTAAATGAAATCCATTAACAAGAAAAAATAACTGTCATTTTATTCTTTACTTCCTCTTATAACTAAATACTTAAATTAGAAAAAATAACAATGAAAGACGAGAGTGATGGAAGAGTAAGTTTCAGTTGTTCCATTTTTTATTATACTCCCTCTGTTTCAAATCTTTTATTATACTCCCTCTGTTTCAAATCTTTTTATCTGTATTCTTATTTAGTTTCATTAGCCTTTCTAATTTAATACAATATTTTATTACATTAAAAGTTAAATACTTGCACCCGGAGGGTGCATATATTTGCTAGTAAAAATTAATGATGAAAGACAGAACTAAAGACAGGAAAAATATAATCAGAGAAAAAATGAAAGAAAGAATTAAAGAATGAAAGGAAATAAAGAATGAAGGAGACAGGAGCAAAAAGCCAAAAAGAAAAAGAAAAAGAACGAAAGAAAGGAGAAATAAAAGAAAAATGAATAAATAAATAAAAGAAAAGGTAGGAAAAAATAAAAAGAATAAGGAAATGAAAAAAGAAATACAGGGTATAAAATGAAAGAAAGAATGAAAGAAAAAGGAATGAAGGTAAATACAGAATAAAGGAGAAGCAAGAAAAAGATAAAATAAAGAAATGAGAAATGAAAGAAAAAAAGAATTAAAAAAAAAGGAAAAATATATTTTTTTAAAAACACAAGAGAAAACAGAAAGAAAGGAAGATAAGAAATGACAAAGCGGAAAAATGAAAGAGTGAATGAAAGGAAAGAAAAATGAAAGAGGATGGAGAAAAATTGAAATAGAGACAAATTGAAAGAAAACTAAAAATATGAAAGAGAGAATGAAAGAATGAAAGAAGACACAGAACAAAGGAGAAAGAAGAAATGGACAAACTAAAAGAAGAAATGAAAGAAGACAAAAGAATTAAAGAAAATGGGGAAATAAAAGAAGAAAAAACGAAAGAATAATGTAAGAAAACAGAGTAGCAAAAAATACAAAAGAGTGAAAAAGTAAAACCAGGAAAAAAATAAAAGAACGAATAAAAGGAAATAAGTAATAAGATTAAGATAAAATAACGAAAGAAAACAGAGAAATGAAATAAAAGAAATAAATGAGATTGAATGAAAGAAAAGCCAAGAGAAAAAAAAGGAAGAAGAAAAGAAAGAAAAAGAAAGACTATGAAAAAATAAAATAAATAGTTTTTTAGAGGAGATAGAAACCAAATATGATGCAACACTTTACACAGAGAATTTTCTTTGTTTATTGTTAATAATTGAGTAATATTTCCCCAATTGGCTTTTTAAACCGAACTCGTTAAAAACAAGTCCACGGCATTTTAAAGGAAAATAAGACGTAAACACGTCAGCAAACAAACAAGTTATTTTCCATCTGGCTCTTTAGACAAAAATACAAAAGAGGAGAATGTAATACAAAAAGGAGAGTAATACAAAAAGGAGAGTAAAACAAAAAGGAAAGTAACAAAAAAGAGGGTAACACAAAAAGAGTAAAAAAAAAAAAAAAGGAAAGTAACAAAAAAAGAGAGTAATAACACAAAAAGGAAAGTAACAAAAAAGGAGAGTAACACAAAAAGGAGAGTAACAAAAAAGAGTAACAAAAGGAGAGTAACAAAAAAAGGAGAGTAACAAAAAAGGAGAGTAACAAAAAAGGAGAGTAAAACAAAAAGGAGAGTAAAACAAAGGAAAGTAACACAAAAAGGAAAGTAACAAAAAGAGGGTAACACAAAAAGGAGTAACAAAAAAGTAAAAAGGAGAGTAAACAAAAAGGAGAGTAACAAAAAAGGAGAGTAAAACAAAAAGGAGAGTAACAAAAAGAGAGTAACAAAAAAAGAGAGTAACGCAAAAAGGAAAGTAACAAAAGGAGAGTAAAACAAAACACAAAAAGGAAAGTAACAAAAAGAGAGTAACACAAAAAGGAAAGTAACACAAAAAGGAGAGTAACAAAAAGGAGAGTAACACAAAAAAGAGGGTAACACAAAAAGAAAAGTAACAAAAAAAGGAGAGTAACAAAAAAGGAGAGTAAAACAAAAAGGAAAGTAACAAAAAAGAGAGTAACAAAAAGAGAGTAACAAAAAGGAAAAGTAACAAAAAAGAGAGTAACACAAAAGAAAGTAAAAAAAAAGGAGAGTAACAAAAAAGGAAAGTAACAAAAAGGAGAGTAACAAAAAAGAGAGTAACGCAAAAAGGAAAGTAACAAAAAGGAGAGTAAAAAAAGTAACAAAAAAGAGAGTAACGCAAAAAGGAAAGTAACAAAAAGGAGGAGAGTAAACAAAAAGGAGAGTAACAAAAAAGGAGAGTAACAAAAAAAGAGAGTAACGCAAAAGGAGAGTAACAAAAAAAGGAGAGTAACAAAAAAAGGAGTAACAAAAAGGAGACAAAAAAGGAGAGTAAAACAAAAAGGAGAGTAACAAAAAAAGGAGAGTAAACACAAAGTCTTTGAGTGACAAGACAATAATAAAAACATAACTCTTTAAAAAGTCAACAAATTTTCAAATCAATAGCAGAAATGTATAATTAATGTACTGAGAGATAATCATCTTGGAGAGCAGGTGTTATTGCAACCTTACCGACAAAATACAAGTCTTTTTGGATTGGTTCGGTTTTCGAGCAGAAAATACTGTCAAGACATTTTTGTTTTAATTTATTATAATTGTTTTTTTGGCAAGTTCGATGCCGAATGAGAATCGACCTTAGCGTTCTACGAAACAGAAACAAGAACAACCTTCATTTTGATATAGTGGCTCAGTGGTTCACTGAGAACACTTGCTAACACTTTTTAAAAAGATCTTTAAAAGAAATTTAATTTTGAAAAAAGGAAATAAATTTGAAAAGAAATAAAAGAAAAAAAAGAAGTATCTGACTTGGTTACCCAGCTGAGAGTGTCAGAGCAAAGATTAGTGAATTTCTTAATTTTTAAAAATCTTTTTTTTTTTATCCGAAAAAAAAAAAACAAGAGTAAGGTGTCATTGCATTTTAGCACCCGAAAGAAATTTGTGCAGTTAAAATACTGAATAACCTCTGTAATTCTATTTTATTTTATTTTTTATCTTGCATCATATTATAATCAGCTCTGTCGGTTGGGGTTTTAGAATACATCGACTGCACCTCTGCAAAGGGGTAAGACCTCCCCCTAATGGGGCTATTTGTTGGCCGTGGGTGGTGACCCGTGATGATTAAGGACGAAATCCTGGTGGATGAGTAGTCCATGGAATGCAACACTCCACTCAGGCCCTTACTTAGGCTAGACGCGCGGTAGGAGCGGACCCCTCCGATCAATCAGCTGGTCACGTCAAGCCCTAGCACTATATGATTGCCTAAACCCTATTGCTTCTATAGCAAGCCCCAACCCTTTTTATCATGCTAGAAGGCGGTGGCTGGTGGTCTTATTGTCCTTGGAATGACGTTAAACTCTATCTGACGGTGATGTTCAGTTCAGGAGGTTGGGGGAATGTGGAGCACCCCTTCATCACCATTGCTCCCTGGTCCACTCTGACCCAGAGTTATAGCACCTGTTAGGGTTCCATCTATGGGTTCAATAGAAAATTGAAAAAATTGAAAAAAAAATAGAGTTTAAAAATTATCTTCCAAGCTATCACTACGAATCTTTCAAAACTTTGCCGGCATTAAATGACCCACCGAGGTTGATATGCCGTAAGACACAACAAACAAACAAACAAACGATCAATCGTAAAATTTGTTAAACAACAACAGCAACAACAAAAAATAAGTTTAAGTCGGTCTTGTCTCCTTTCATTTTCTTGGGTCAGTAAAATACGTTTATTCCTTCGTGAGGGGTTAAGTAAAGGAGAATCTCTCTGTGATTGGATATAGCAATCACGTGATGTGCCCAGAAGTTTTGGCGCAGATACAAAAAATCACTAGATAGATTCCGGACCAGTTCCAAGGTGAAGGTTGACCAGAAATTCTCTCCAAGAAACCTATACTGGTTGGTAGTTTTGTTTTTCCGACATATCAACGCTTTTCGGGTTATTTAATGTCGATTCAAGTAATTTTTTTTTATAAACAAAGGACTCAATTGCTTACAGTACCTGCTGTTGCTTAAATGACCACACAATTAAGTATTGAACAGGCTTATCTTCGGTGATTTAGCGGGGACCGATGTTTTCTGCGAGACATGGCTGTAATAAGCTAAGCTTAGTAAGTAATTATAAATGATTTAGGCTTACAGACTAGGTTGATTTTCACTGGTTGCTCCATACGTCTGGCCTTAGCTAAGCTTGGTAAATGATAAGTTTTTTTTACTTAGGAAGGGTCTTTATGGGGGAGAAAAGTAATGCAGAATCACCACTATCATCACCACCAGTTGCTAGTTGCTGGTTCGTTGGCTTTTACGGCATGTCAACCCATTGGGTATTTTAAGCTGAAGACATTTTGTTTTATTCAATCTTATTGGGTATTCAATTTTTGTTCAAACACAATTTTTAACACATTTTTTTAAACTCATTTTTCTATTTAACCCATAGATGGGACCCTAACAGGTACTACTACTCCGGATCAGAGTGGACCTGAGAGTAATGCTGATGAATTGGTACTCCACATTCCCCGACCTCCAGAATTGGAATTTCACCATCAGATATAGTTTAACATCATATCCAGGACAATGAGTCCCTCAGCTACCGCCTTCTGGCGCATATGATAAAAAAGGGCTGGGCTTGCCATAAGGGTAATAGGGTTGGGACAATCATATAGGGCTTCACGTGACCAGTCCATTGATTGGAAGGGGGTTTCTCCGACCGCCCGTCTAGCCTAAGTAAGAGCCAAAGTGGAGTAACACCACTGTAGTGATAAAACAAATAATTATCTCCCTTTGATAATTCGTATGTCCATTAGAAGCCGATAGAATGTAATTTGACAGTCTTGGAAACCCATTCTTGACCTCTTTTTTTCTGTGTTCTTTGACCAGTAGACTTTGTCTCTGATCCTGTCAGAGAACGGTAAGACCATCAAGTGTCTATACACTCGTCAAATAAGCCTGTTCTCGTTTGTGTACCCCTTTCATATACTGCTCTCTCATGGAACAATATGTGTATAATTCTAGCTATTGAGACACATTTGTATATTTTTAATACCAAGGTAAAGTAAAAGGTAAAAGGGTTGGGGTGGTTTAAACGGACCTAAACCAAAGGATTCTACCCAACATTAAAGGACACCGAAGAAGAAACAAATGATTCTACTCAACACTAAGGGACTCCAAGGAACAACCAAAGGTTTCTTCACTAAAGATCAGCTTCTGCTTCTCCACTGTAAAGTGCTCCACTTGAAGCCTAAAAATGACCACAAAAATCGTAACGTTTTTATTATAATTTTATTCTAGAATCTTCTCTCTTGCTTTTTTACAAACCCTATAGGCTTTCTTCATCTTTCCAAATAAAACATCTTCATTGTTGCTTTCCTTTTTTTTATTTCTTTCTTACTTTCTTTTTTTCTTACATTCTTTATTTATTCATTTCCTTCTTTCTTTCTTTCTTCAAACTGTTTTCACCTTCTTTTCCTTGAAATCATTTTTTTTATTATGGCAACTTTTCTTCTTACAAACGTTTTTCTCTTTCATTTTGGCAATTTTCTCATTTCTTTCTTTCTTTCTTTTTTTCTTTCTTTCTTCAAACTGCTTTTACCTTCTTTCTCTTTGAAATCATTTTTTTATTCTGGCAAATTTCCTTCTTACAAACGTTTTTCTCTTTCATTTTTTCATTTCTTTTTTTCTTACGAAAATTTCAAATCAATTTTATTTTTTAAAACTTTATCTCTTTTTATTTTATTTTTTTTATTTTTTTCATTTTTTTCATTTTTTCATTTTTCTTTCTCTTTTTTTTTTTTTTTTTTTTTTTCATTTCTTTCTTTCTTCCCCTCTTCAAACTGCTTTTAATTTCTTTCCCTTTGAAATCATTTTTTTTATTCTGGCAAATTTCCTTCTTACAAACGGTTTTCTCTTACATTTTTTTTTTATTCTTTCATTTCTCCCTTTCTTTCTTTCCTTCTTTCTTCAAACTGCTTTTACCTCCTTTCAATTTGAAATCATTTTTTATTCTGGTAAATTTCCTTCTTACAAACGTTTTTCTCTTTCAATTTTTTTTTTTTTTTGCAATTTTTTCATTTCTTTCTTTCTTACGAAAATTTCTATTTCAAATCAATTTTATTTTTTACAACTTTCTCTTTTTACTATTTTCCCCTTTTTCTTCCTTTCAATCTTTTCATTTCTTTCTTTTTAGAAATAAAGGATCGTCTTTACAATTTCAGATTCATTAAATTTAACTGATTAGTTCAATTAATTGAATTTAATAAATCAAATTATTCATTAGATGCATTTAATTTACTGAACTATTAATTAAATAATTAATTTCATTTAAACTAGTTTTTTTCAAATTTCTCTTTTGTCGTCAATTCAAAAAGCTTTGTCGAAATTTCTTGTTATTTCCATCGAAGATCAAATGCTTTTTCTTTTTCCACTGAAAGATCAGAAAACTAGTTGAAGCCATTTCATAAATTTTTGCAAGCTGAAATGTTTTAGCATTTTATTGAAAATAGGTTTCATCTATACATGTATAAGGGGTACTTGTGTGTATGTATGTATGTCCGGAGGAAACTACGCAAAAAATCAATTAACGTCAAAGTATATATATGTATATATATATATATATATATATATATCTTATTATAATGGAGATTGTGTGTTTGTCTGTCTGTAACCGAAACTATATTACTACTCAAGTCACAATTCCCTTAGTTATTTACGTCACATTCTCCATGATTCTATTTCTATTTAAACCGCAATTAATAATAAAACTGTTTGACATTATTAATACTGTTGGCCTTACCTAAATACTGATAACATGCAATTGTATTTATATATACAACAAAATACCAGTTTTCAGTGTAAACGTAAAGCTAATTTGCATATTGATATTAAAAAAACTGATTTTAATAAAAATGTGCTTGGTATTATTGACTTCTAATTGTTTGGTTTTATCTTAATGAATATGAGTAAAAATCTCTTCAATAAATCCTAAAAGCAATTCATGAACAAGAAGAAATAACTGTAATTTTATTATTTACTTCCTATTTTAAGTAAATAGTTAAATTAGGAAAATTTAGCATTGAAAAACGGAAGTGATAAAAGAGTGAGTTTCAGTTGTTCTATTTTCCGATTATACTCCCTCCGTTTCAAATCTTTTTATTTGAATTCTTATTTAGTTTCACTAGCCTTTCTGATTTAATCTAATATTTTATTACATTTAAACTTAAATACTTGCACCCGGAGGGTGCATATATTTGCTAGTATATATAAATCTAATGAGTCAGATAAACCTACTAAATGTTTCGCTTAATTAAGTGAAACTTTTAGTGGGTTTATCTGACTCATTAGATTTATCTTTATAATTTGCTCTACTTAGGTATTGAGCACTTTTTACTTATTAGCTTTAGTTTCCTGACGGTTTTGTATGAATATATATATATATATATATATATATATATATATATATATATATATATTTTCTTTTGGCTAAATATTGTACCAATAGATTATTTTTGGTTGGTACGATTATTTCTTCTCCCCGGGTGATGTTTGGTAGTATATTTTTACAATCAAACTATTTGCTGTTTTTTTTCTCACCGCGAGGATTTACCAACAAGTTTGATATATTGAATTATACACACACACACACACACACACACACACATATATATATATATATATATATATATATATATATATATATATACTTTGCCGTTATTTTTTTCTGTCACCCATTAATATATATATATATATATATATATATATATATATATATATATATATATATATGAGGAAAAATGAGTAAAGAAAAGAAATGTAATATCGATTAAATTCATTTTTATCCATCTACATTTCTTTCTTTTACTCATTTTTCCTCATATTGTCGGATTCAATTCATTTTCCATTTTCACACACACACACACACACACACACACATATATATATATATATATATATATATATATATATATATATATATAGTTCACTCTGATGAAGGTCGATTCTTGTATGTGTGCGAAATATTTTCACAAACATAAACTGACCGAAACACATGTGTAAGTGATATCGATTAATGTGATATCGATAAAATTCATTTTATCCATTTACTTTTCTTTTCTTTACTCATTTTTCCTCATATTGTCGGATTCAATTCCTTTTCCATTTTTACACACACATATATATATATATATATATATATATATATATATATATATATATATTCATTTACTATCACCAGATCTTGTTTTTTGAGCAAAAATAATGAAGATTTTATTTATATTCGCGAAGATAATTAAAAAGTAAAATTTAAATGATAACAGCATGGAATATATTTTTTGCATTTAATATTTCAGATAGAAGACCTGAATTTTTTCAGACTGTCTGAATCAAAGCAAGGTGTTTTTTACGTAGGGATTTTAATGGGACATCCTGCGATGATCCAACTCTTGATTCAATTATAACGGATCCACGAGACTACCTTTTTACTCCCATTCTATCCTGGCGACGCCGGATAGTCGACTCTAGCAGAAAATATATTTGGATTATTTAGATTATTCGGACTATTGTCCTCATCTATATCGTTAGATGTACAACGTTTCGGTCGATGCGCCCTCCGGCCTTCTTCACGTATTTCTTGTCGTACTCAGGAATCTTCTCGAATTTGGTAACCTACTTTTCGAACTCGGGAACCTTCTAGCCATAATCAGGAGCCTTCAAGGAACTTTATATATATATATATATATATATATATATATATATATACATATATATAAGGCTCCGAATTTGTTTGTTATTGTTCACTCAGCGCCCCCTTGCCTCATATGGTAGAGACGTCTCAGTATCATTGACAGGTTAATTTCGCAGGAATTTCTCAGTGCTGTATCGTGGCCGAAACAGTATAGTTTCTGACTATCCTGCTGAAGTCCCGGTTTCGATTTCTGTCGGAGGAAAATCGTTGGTATATATCGCTGATGAGACTTAATAAAGTTGAAACAGTCTGTACGATATTCTACACACCGAGTAATTCTTTGCGAAATTCACTTGTCATTATTATCTTCTATAATTACCGAATTCATGCGATATGCGCATTGTAATTGCCTTCAAGCAAAAATATAAATATCAATATATATACTTTATTCAACAATGCTTCTAAAAAATAAACAGACATCTAAAAAATCTTATTTCCTTCGCCGAAGAGCATAAGGATGCGGGTTTGTTTGTTATTGTTCACTTAGGGCCCCCTTGCCTCATATGGTAGAGACGTCTCAGTATCATTGACAGGTTAATTTCGCAGGAATTTCTCGGTGCTGTATCGTGGCCGAAACAGTATAGTTTTTGACTATCCTGCTGAAGTCCCGGTTTCGATTTCTGTCGGAGGGAAATCGTTAGTATATATCGCTGATGATGAGACTTAATAAAGTTGAAACAGTCTGTACGATATTCTACACAACGAGTAATTATTTGCGAAATTCACTTGTCATTATTATCTTCTATAATTATCGAATTTATGCGATATGCGCATTGTAATTGCCTTCAAGCAAAAATATAAATATCAATATATGTATATATATTGATATTCAATATTGTTTATTCAACAATGCTTCTAAAAAATAAACAAACATCCAAAAAATCTTATTTCCTTCGCCGAAGAGCATAAGGATCCGGGTTTGTTTGTTATTGTTCACTCAGCGCCCCCTTGCCTCATATGGTAGAGACGTCTTTATGCGATATTCGCATTGTAATTGTCTTCAAGCAAAAATATAAAATATATATATATATAATATATATATATATATATATATATTATATATATATAGGAGGGTGAGTCAAGAAGTAACGTCATTTTCAAGAAGTAACGTCATTCATTAGGACATGTATAATTACCAACAGAGGAGTATGTATCAAACATCAAAATGAAGCCTGTCCTGTGTGGATCACATCCCTACTTCTCCACACAGTCACCATTTGTCTTAATTGCAATGTTCCACATTCGAATGAGAGCATCCCTTGCCCGTAAGATTCTGCTTAAATTTCGCTGCTTAACTACGGGGATCTAGTGGAAACCGATGCTTACAGCAGGACTTGATCGTAATGAAACAAGAAAAAGTTGCAAAACTGAGGAAATGACTGAAAGAGACAAATAAAAAGAACAGAAGATGTTATTATACCAAAATAATTCAACGAAAACAGAAAGGAGAGACAAATATCTTATGTATGCAGTTTCAATATGGATTCCTTCATTTGCAAATTAAAGATTTAGCAGCCAGACAAAAGCTTCACTAAATCTTGGCTACAAGCCATATTATCTCTTTCTGATTCTCTTGTATATTTAACGCAGTTACACATGCATATATATTGAAAACAATGAAGCAATTTTGAAATAATTTGTTTCCATTTTACATGAATAAACAATACCAGTCTGTTCTGATTTGAATGTATACTAGCAGCATCTGTGGAAGCCCTGACGGTTGGGGATTTTAGAATACACCGACTGTACATCTGCAGTAAGACCGCCCTAAATGGGACCACCTGTTGGTGGTGAATCGTGATAATTAAGGACGGAATCCTGGTGGATGAGCAGACCATGACTTTATTAAAAAAAACTAGAACAAAATAAAAAAAACGTCTCCGGGCGATGTAAAAATAGATTTTTTAAACATATTGCCTGGGGGTGGGAGTAAACAATTCAATGTCAGCGAGTTTGTACCCTAAGTAAGTAAAATCATCAAATTCATTAAAGGATTAAAAAATAAGACAATTTGAAATGTAAACTTTAAATATGTATTAAAATAAAACAAACTATATATAGATATATAATACCAGTCATGTATTTATTAAAACTTGTTTTAAAAAACAATGAGGACTATCTAATGTTGCATGTTCAAACTTTGAATGTATTTATTCTATGTCCTGACGATTTTGGGTAATGTGACGTAAGCAGTGACGTAATTTTTATTACAGACAAAAACCGGAAGCGAATCTCCGTTATTAATAGATTAGCACCCCCCCCCCAAAAAAAAAAAACATGCAGTTAAAATACTGAATAACGTTCTGAATTTATCTTATCTTATTTTTTACCTTACAATCAGCCCTGTCGGTGGGGCTTTAGAAAACACCGATTGCACTTCTGCAGAGGAGTAAGACCGCCCCAAATGGGACCACCCGTTGGCCGTGGGTGGTGACCCGTGGTGCTTAAGGACAGAAACCTGGTGGATGAACAATCCATGACATGAAACACTCCACTTTGGCCCTTACTTAAGCTAGACTGGCGGTCGGAGAGGCTCCCTCCGATCAATAGGCTGGTTACGTCAAGCCTTAGCACCTATATGATTGCCCCCACCCTATTGCCCATATGGCAAGCCGCAACACTTTTTATGATATGGGAGCTAGAAGGCGGTGGCCGAGAGTCTTCATATCCTGGGAATGACGGTAAACTCTATCTGATGGTGAGGTACTAGTTCTGGAGGTTTGGAGAATGTGGAGCACTCCTTCATCACCATTGCTCCCTGGTCCACTCTGACCCAAAGCGGTAATACCTGCTAGGGTCCATTCTATGGGTAAATAGGAAAATGTTTTTATTAAAAAAATTGAGAATCCATGAAGAATGAATTTATTTCAAAACTGTGTCGGCATTAAATGACCCACTGAAGTTGATATGCCGTAAAACAAATCAAACCAAACTAAACTAAGTCGATATCAATCCTTAGTTAAACTGATATAAATCTCTGAAGAAGTTATAAAGAAGTTTTATATGGAAGCGTGTGGTGTAATGGTTAAAGTCATGGGAAATGGACTCGTCACCATGAGTTCAAATCCTGGATGCGGTAACTGCATTTTCACTTAGCGCTAATACCCTTTGGAAAGGTATGAATCCTACTCTCCCTTCAGCTATGGGTAAATAATAGTAGGGCAGACCGGGCTCTTTAACTGTTGTTAGGCAACCGGTCTAGGAGAAGGAAAACTCTGAATTCAAACCTGTGGAACTCCGCTTAAGAAATTGACCTTGTGTCACATCCTGCTCGTGCGGAGGGGTTGGCAAATATATATAAAGAAGTTTATCTCAGTTTAACTAAGGAATGGCATGGACTAAATGCTTCTCCATATCTTTGAGTGGGAATGTTTGGATTCTTTCTGTAAAAAAATGACTTTAGAAATAAATAAGAAACAAATAAACATTTAAATAATCTGGAATTATACAATGACATCATTAAACAAACACACACGGACACACACACACAAACACAGACACACACACACACACAAACACAGACACACAGACACACACACACACATGCGAAGAATTCAGAGGAATAGACCTTACAAAGTTTACAACAGAATGGCTCCATTTTTTTCATATATCTGTGGACCTTTCTGATAGTTTTTTTTAATTTGGATCATTAAACTATTTTTTGTGTACTTAAATATAAAGTAAGTAAAGTCGTCGGGGCGGCCTAATGTCGGTATCAGCCAATTGGCGAAGGAGTCTATCCCCTTTTCACTAGCGCTAGACCAAGGAGATTATCTTAGCATCTGAGATGTAGCGCGAGCATGGAGCCAGTAGCGCTTGGTTACTTACAGTTTCTCACCTATACGATTCTAAAAAACCAAGTCTTGATCTAAACAATCACATAGGCAAGAAACTGTCAGTAACCAAGCGATATTGACTCCATGTCCACGCTACCTTAATAGAAATATTAATAAAATAAATCAAAGGTAAATAAACAACATCCTAGGCATTTTTGTCTAAACTTGGACTTTCTCCACCAGACAAGAGGAAATACATAAAAAGATCCAGGAGAAAGCTCTAACTGCATCAGCGTGGATATGGCAATCCCACAAGGTGGCATCAAACCGACAAGGTCTGGTGGTATTGTGACATACTCCTGGGGCGCTCTGGGTTAGTGGTAATGATGCTTTTTGGCCCCGAAATCATGCCTGAACCCAGAGTCATCATCTGATGAAGGCTTTGTTTGTTGCAATGCTACTGTGTAAATAGCAGTCATTGTATGAAGACTTTTTTTCTAGTTACCTCATTTTTCTTTACACCTGCATTGTGATAGCCTTCAAAGCAAAAAAAAAAAAAAAAAAAAAAAAAAAAAAAATTTATAATAATGACAAGATTTTTCTAAAATTTATGTCCACTTCTGTTTCTGAAAGGATCCACATTTTAAAATATGATTAACTGATTTTTGTTTGTTTTTCAATTTATTCATTTTTTTCATCTTGTAAAGTCCAGATAAGATTTTCTGGTCTACTAAAGATAAATTATGTTTACCCAACATTTTTTTAAGAATATAAAGTAACACAACATTTTTAGGAATAAAAAAAAATGGTGTAAAAATATTTGCATATGAAACTTTCCAAACATGCTGTCAGATGGTGCTGGAATGTTAATGGAGAATGGTGATTTATTTCAGATATGCTAGGAGTATATACACACACACACACACATATATATATATATATATATATATATATATATATATATATATATATATATCTCCTTTTGAGTTTTCACACCAGTGTTAGCTGATGGTATTTCACTGGAGTCTGAATGACAGCAAGTCTCCTCAGGTCTCCAGGACTCTTCTGAGTATTCTGGCAGATTGCAGCAGTGCAGTGTTCTGAATGGTTTCAATCCTTCCTTTGATATCCAAACTTTCCAAACCCTTTTCTGATCCTTTTGAACTGTTCCAAGTGCACCAACCACAATTGGTATCACTTTCACTTTCATGTTCCATAACTTTTTCACTTCTCTGGCAAGGTCCAGATATCTGCCCATTTTTTAATTTTCCTTTAGCTTCACCCTGTGATCTGCTGGCACTGCAAAATCCACCAGTTGACAAGTTCTTTCTTTTTTTGTTAATCAACACTAGGTCTGGTCTTCTTGCTGGGATAAGGTGATCCGTTTTTATTTCAAAGTCCCAAAGAATTTTATGCGCTTTCGTTCTCAAGAACAGATTCTGGTTTATGCATATGCCATTTTGTTGTGTGGTCAAAATTAATTTTTTTGCATAATTCCCAGTGGACCACCTTCCCAGCCCAGTCGTGTCTAGTTTTGTATTCTTGTTGTGCTAGTTTGCTACATTCGCAGAGTATATGGTTTACAGTCTCATCTCTATTACCACAAAGTCTACATTTACAATTTGTTGAGTCTTATCAATTTTCGCTTTTATATAGTTTGTCCTTATGGCATTATTTTTGCAGCAATTATTAATGATTCTGTTTATCTTTTGATGTTTCCTTTTCTTAACCATGTCCAAGTCTTTCCATGTGCAACCTCTTCGATTTGTCGTTTGAAGTGTCCATATAATTGTTTTTCTTCCCATTTTTGTTTTCTAGTCTTTGTTGTTTTTCTGTTTGTCCATCTGTCACTTCTACTATTGTTGGCCGCCATAAGTAATTTGTCTTTGCTCTTTCTTGTGTAATCCTCAAGTTGTTGGATTGTGGTTTCTACGCAGTCCTCTATGTTGGCAAGACCTCATCCCCCTTCCTTTCTTGACACATATAATCTATCTGTGTCGTCTCTAGGGTGGAGAGCCTTGTGCATGGTCATTAACTTTCTCGTTCTTTGGTCAATCTGTCTGAGTTCTTCTTTTGTCCATTTTAAGAATGGTCCTGAGTATCTTATAATGGGGACGGCCCAGGTATTGATTCCTTTGATCAGATTTCTGCTGTTAAGTTTGGTTTCTAGAAGTTTTCTAGTTCTCCTGAGATATTCTTTTTTTTAACTTTTCCTTTCATTTATGTTTGCTTAATATTGTCCGCTTCTAAAATTCCTAAGTATTTGTAACTTTCATTTTCATCAAGTGATTTTATGGTGTCCTGATTTGGTAGTTGTATTCCATTCGATAATTTTTTCGCCCTGTTTCATTACTAGCATAGCACATTTTTCAATTCCAAATTCCATTCCTATATCTTGGCTATATATTCTAATAGTTTGTACCAGGGTTTCTAATTCTTTTTCATTTTTTTGCAAAATTTTTTATGTCATCCATGTACATAAGGTGGTTTATCTTCTCTTGTGTGCTAGTGAATTTGTATCCCCCTGTACATTTTTTAAGTAATATGACTGAGAGGCATCATTGCTATAATGAACAGTAGTGGTGATAATGAGTCTTATATTATTATTATTATTATTATTAGTGTGTATGGTTGGCCCTATTATATTGAAAAAGCAGTAGTAACAGTGTTATTAGAAAAGTGCTCAATATCTGTGATAGAGCATTGGTAGATGAATGAATGAACAAATAAAAGGTTTAGCTTTTATTTATTTACATGGGAACAATATTTACAACCAATGGTTTCCTGCTAACGCTTTCGTCAGGTAAACGAAATAGTTTGTTTTTATTTAACTGTTTTGTTCACCTGACGAATGCGTTAACAGGAAACCATTGGTTGTAAATATTGTTCCCATGTAAATAAATAAACCTTTTATTTGTTCATTCATTCATACATACATATATATATATATATATATATATATTATATATATATATATATATATATATATATATCAGTCATCCACAGACACGTGTTTCGAAGTTTACTTTTCATCAGTGCGGCTCGACTTTTAACCAGGATCGAAACTCGACAGAATTTTCGTCTGCCAAACTCCTTACCCTTGCGGCTATCACGGCTGTCAGTCTGGAGTGAACAATTAATTGATACATCCCTACGGGGAATGTTTTTACAATCACCAGAGGACTCAAGTCTGTAAACAGGCGAGTAACGGCTTTTGCTAAACGGTGAAATTTCAATTAATGTCCCCCCTACAGTGCTCACCCATGGGAGGTGGGAGCATATATATCAGTCATCAAAAAAAAAAATATATATATATATATATATATATATATATATATATATTACTTTTATGTATGCTTATAAATGTGTGTGCACATGTGGATATTTGAGGACAGATAACACACACACATAAACACATCTATATGTATAAATGAACCTTATGTACGTCCGAAAACATGCCATTCAGATTTAAACCATCGCATATAATTTGATATGTTTATAATTAAGAAACTCGCAAAATTCACTTATTGATTTTTCCTGATTAATTGATATAATTAATTGATTAAACAAAAACTCTTCTTAATTCGTCTTAAGTAAGTGCAGAAAGAATCGTTGTTATTTAACCCACTCCCCCTGTCATTGAACATGTCTAGGTGAATCTAGTTCGTCGTACGCTGCCTTCAATTTCAGATCTTTTGACAGTAAGTTCCCGGCCGAGACGAAGATCAAAATTTAGTATGCACCTGGACCGAGAACCCTCAAATGTTTCTCACTTGATTCCAGAAGGCCCTCTTCACAGAAAGTACCTATCCTTTAACCTTAAAAGGGCAGGACTGGATTTATTGCTTGGTGCCTAAGACCACACCGAATGGAGAATACCAATGGAATTTTATGCAGTTTTTAGACCCGACTTGGGGATCATCCACATTAAATGACTTTGCTGGGTAGTCAAATACTCAGTTGAAGATCCTTTACAACTGAATACCGGGTTTGACCATTGTTGGATGCCCCATACTTGTGACACATTCTACCCGTGGCTAACAATTTGGGTAAATACCAACTCTGCCTTACTAAAAATATTTCCAATTCTACAAATGAGAAACTAAAAATACCTCAAAGAGGTTTGCTGCTCACTATGACAAAAGAAAAAAAAAGGGAGGAACAAAAAGGTAAATAAATACAAAAAAAACACAATGAGTTACAAAAAGAAAAAAAAGTTAAACCTCAATGAGTTACAAAGAGAAAAATTGAATAAAAAAACCTATCTCTGGGTGTTTGTGCTAGAACAAATGGAGATCAGTCACCTATCCATACTGTCTCAGTTGACAGCAATATTTTAATCATGCATGAAGAAAGGATTGTAGTATTTTTTTCTCTTTCTTTTAGAGCTCAAACAAAATGGAGGAATTATTTTCTCGAGTATCAATTGAGAAATCTGATATTATCAAATGGCAGAAGATATTCCCAGGGAATTCAAGTGAAATTATTTATGTCAAGATAAGTCAATTGTAAGCCAATTTTCTCAAGTACAATATTATTATTCCCGCTATATTTAATTATAACACATATTCCATGGGCAAAATTTGAATATAATCCTTTTTCGAAAATTACTGCTTTGTAATTTAGTACTAATTGTAAAAAATTCTTAGTTTATTGGAGAACTAAGAAATATAAAGAATAAATAAGAATTGTTTTCTTAGAACAAAATATATTGATTTTTGCTCTGGCAAAGTTGGACGCTATTTTTATCAAGATTCCGAATGAGAATTTTATAAGACATTCACTTGCTACGAGAAAACCGGAATCTAACGAAACGCTGAAAGATTTTGCAGGATTCTAAAAACACAGTCGGGATAGCAATTTCAAAGACCGTAAACTAAAAAAAGCTTGGGGGTTAACGCCGTACCCTAGAACAGAATGTCCAGCTCGGTAAGCCAGATGTTAGAAATGTTCAAAACGGTTACAGCATGTCAGCCTGGAGTAACAAATTCCATCGTATTTTCTACCAATATAGCTGCAATCAACTCAATAGTACTGTGTGGACTTTTATATACTGTGATAAATATAACTATAAAAAGCAAAATCTTACTCTACACGTGTTTTCTCAAAATTTGTGAAAATGCATTTAAAAAATAGAAATAAAATTATTCTTTCGAAGCAGGTAACTATAGCACACTCTAACGGTCAATCTTGTGGATTCATCGGTGAGTCTTAAACTTAATAGACTATATCCGGTCATTCGTCTGTCATGAAATTCCATGATTTCCATATACGAAGCCGATAGCTATGAAATCTATGAAAGTTTGTACCGTTCCTTATAAAAGAATACACGATATTTTAATGTTGAATGACTTCTCTTTTGAGTTATTAGTTATAATTTTCGCGGTATAACAGTCAGCAAGCTAGGTATTGCAGACCCATTACTACTGAATATGGAGTTTCATCCTCGATGGATGCCTCATACAAAACCTTGCGTCATATACCCGTGGCAAACGTGTTGGCTAAATATTTAATTGCTTCAATAAGTTTTCAGATAAAAATTTATATCTATCAATAAATTTCCTTTTTTTTTTTAGACTTCAATAAGTTTTCAGATAAAAATTTATATCTATCAATAAATTTCCTTTTTTTTTTTAGACTTTAGTCTAAAAAAAAAAGGAAATTTATTGATAGATATAAATTTGTATCTGAAAACTTATTGAAGCAATTAAATATTTAGCCAACACGTTTGCCACGAGTATATGACGCAAGGTTTTGTATGAGGCATCCATCGAGGATGAAACTCCATATTCAGCAGTAATGGGACTGCAATACCTAGCTTGCTGACCGTTATACCGCGAAAATATAACTAATAACTCAAAAGGAAAGTCATTCAACATTAAAATATCGTGTATTCTTTTATAAGGAACGGTACAAACTTTTATTGATTAAGTGATATGATTCAATTAAAAATCAATCAATTTGTGGAACACTTGAAGTACAAAAATTAATTCTTGGTATAATCTCTGACTCTCCCCTTTATTGGAGCTACAGTCTGTCATTAATCCCACTGAACAGCTATTCAACCCCATACATCTTACCCGTGGCGAACGGGCTGGGAAAATACTTCCCCTGCCTTTAAAATTTCGATAAATCTTAGACGTAAGCCTATTCGATCTAGTAATTATTACGGCCACCATGTTTAAATATCATATAGTTTCCACAGGTGAAATTTAGATGTAATGTGTCTATTCGAAATTCGAAAATTATTGTTGTAATTTAGTACTAATTGTGAAACAAACAATTTTGGGAAGAACCTCCCAAAATATCACCAAAACCTTATCTTAAAAGTAAATAAAAAAAATTGTAATTCGATAAATTTTAATTTTCTAAAATACTTATCTTCTTTTTTTATTTTAAGGACATCTTCATCTTTGTTTTTGTTTTTTTGTAAGAACAACTATATATTTTCATTGCAATTCAACAGAAGAAATGAATTCAAGTTTTAGTATGTACATGTATATATATGAGGACCTATTTCTTAGAACCAAATATATTCTTATTTAGCACAAGCTAATTTGACAAATGTGACCTGGAGATAAACTTTCAGCTGACAAAATTATTGAACTAAGTAAGTATTTATCCAACCCGTTCATCATTGGTAGGATGTGATACTAGTTTGAGATTTTTTAATTCAGTCTATGACCATTAGTAAACAAATAGTGATATCATGAGTTGCTTTTATTGTCAAACATTATTTGACTACTTTCTTATAACATAAATCTTCCAGTATGTTGGCTCGGATACTTAGTGATAGTAACTGCCTGGAGTCACTGCGGGGTTTGGGTCTTCCAACATCAACTCACCCACCAGTGTTGATCGGATTCTGGTTTGTCCCCTGCAGCTGGATAGCACAATTTTGATCAATGCAGTTTTATGTTTTCCTTCATTGAAATCAGCCTCTGGCCTTCTCTCGGTTTGGCTTCCCTGTAACTTATCTTTTTTTAATGCAGTTGGGGGGGGGTCGAAATAGTCATCTGGTGAGTAATCTGAAAATCTTTAGATGAAATATTAAATAACTAGCAGGACCTGTGAATATACCCCGTTATGATAATCTAATTATTACGTTTGATTTGTTTACTTAAGAGCAATTGCTAAATATTTCAATATGTAAAAGTATAATAATCTTGATTCAACTCTCTCTCTCTCTCTCTCTCTCTCTCTCTCTCTCTCTCTCTCTCTCTCTCTCTCTCTCTCTCTCTCTCTCTCTCTCACACACACACACACACACACACACACACACATTTTCCTTTGTTTCCTTCTGTTCATTATGTTCGATTGAAACAGATTAGCGCCATCACCAACTCTCTGCATCTTTCTCCAACTTTCTTTCTTTCTTTCTTTCTTATGATATTTTTTTCTGTGTGGCATGTCCTTTTTACCCATTTCTTTCTGTATAATAAAAATGGAATGTTCCATTATTTAACTGAGGTGACAATACTCATAAAAAGTAAGAATTCTGCGAATAAGCAACACCAGATACTCAGGATTTACATTTCATCTTGTACGATTTGATCTTTAACCAGAGGGGTAATTCTATGTCAAATCATCCAGGCCATGTCATCCACACTCTTCAATTTTTCTGAAATTTTGTACAGGTGCGGACAATGTTAAAGTTAGACATTCCCAAAAATTTGAGCTTCCAATTCTAAAAATCGTCGGAGTTAAGTCGATTTTTAGCTCTTCAAATTTGAGGGAGGTCGTGAAAAATGGTGACCTTTTGTAATCTATTTTTGTCTGTAAAAATGAGTTTTAGGGCTTCCCTACTCCTACAAATTGGTTTATAAAAGCATTTTTGCCCAGGGAATCCGAAAATGCTATTGACAAAGTCTGAGTTAACCGATATTAAGTTATTGATGATTTTTGATTTTTTCACATCAACATCAATATCCCGATGTGGCACTGCATCTAAGACAAAGATTTTTTTCTATTATTATTTCATATCTATTGAACCAAAAACGTTCTTTGGTTTTTGCTCAGAACAATTTTGTTCGCTCTACTGTTATATGTGATGTGTAAGCGCGTGGTGTAATGATTACCGTCGTAGGAAATGGACACGAGGGGACGAGTTCAAATCCTGGACGAAGCTGTTTGCATTTCACATAGCACTGGCACTCTTGGGATGTGTATGAATCCAACTATTCTCTCTCTAGCTATGGGTAAATAGCAGCGAAGACTGGGCTATCTAACCTTGATTAGGCAAGCGGTCTAGGAAAAGGAAAACTCTGAATACAAACCTGTTAAACTGACCTTGTGTCGCATCCTGCTCGTGCGAAGGGGTTGGTAAATATATATATGTGGGAAACATAAGGTAGCCCTTATAAATTTAACTTATCAAACAGAGATAGTTTTTAAAAGTCGGGATAATAAAAGGGGACCATATTACATTTAGGTACCCCTTTTTGATCTCGATTAAGAAAGGACATGTTTTTTTCATTTACACCGTCAATATCCGGTTGTTTGTGAGGGGTTAGGGTTAGGATTAGAGTTGGGGTTAGTTTTATAATTTTTTTAAATCTAAAAACCGCATATTGACGGTGTAAATGAAAAACATGTCCTTTCTTAATCGAGATCAAAAAGGGGTGCCTAAAGGTCATATGGTCCATAAAAGGTTATATAATTGTTTCTAATTTGGGTTGTTTTTTTAAATTTTAATGGCATATCAACCTTCGTTGGTTATTGAATGCCAAAGCCATCTTTGTAGAAGAACAGCAGTAGTGTAGTATATCCCTTCTCTGTATATATATTGTGTTATTAAACACCCGTCTGGATATCCATCCTCGTATGAGGGACACCCGTGGTTGGGTCCTCTTATTTCCGGTTTAGCTTAATCAGTTGAGCGTTCGCTTTGGAACCACAAGGTTCTTGGTTCGATACCGGCTCTCGCAAACCCAGCGTATGAGTAGAACAGTGATCTGTGTGGTAAATTGAGTAGATGATGGGAGTTGTGGCGCTCCACCTCAAACGCTAAAAACAATCTCTTTGGTCTAGCGCTAGTGAAAAGGGGATAGACTCCCTTGCTGTTTGACTGACACTTACTTTAGGTCATCCCGATGACGACTTTACTTACTTGTGTACTTACTTTTTGAGTAGGACTTTCTTACTGTTGTATTATATATATATATATATATATATATATATATATATATATATATATATATATATACATATATAAGTAAAGTAAAGTCGTCGGGGTGGCCTAAAGTCGGTATCAGCCAGTCAGCGAGGGAGTATATCCCCTTTTCAATAGCGCTAGACCAAGGAGATTGTTTTTAGCATCTAAGGTGGAGCGCCACACCTACTATCAGCTCCTTACTTTACCGCACAGATCCCTGTGCTACTCACACGCTGAGTTGGCGAGGACCGGTATCGAACGCTCTACCGACTGAGCTAACCCGGCCATATATATATATATATATATATATATAAATCTTCTTACCGTAACCCACGTTTGTTTCTTGGTTTCATGGCTTGTTCTGTATCTTGGTTGGTATTTCTCCTTTCTACTTCGGGGCCTGGTCTGGTCTCTTGTTCTGGGCGGTTTCTTCTCTTAAGTCCTTGTTCTGGTGTCTTAAGAGATGCCAAGGTTGTCGTTGTTCTTAGAGACAAACACAAGACATATATTTATGTCAATCACATTTTATTAATTCTTCAACACCAAATTTTAAACCACGCGACATTATGCCGACCAACCGCAGGCTAGTACTAATAGTTCTTATATCATGGTGACTAACAGCAGACTAATTAATTGAAAGCCTTTCTCAGTTGCCTCGCAATCGGGATCACACTGAGGTCATTGAATGTCACTCAATCTAACGATCCAGATTTGAATTCAACATCTCCTGAATTCAAATCTATTTTCTATACTAACCGTCCAAAACCGATGGTACGCCCATCAATGTATAACAGTGGTACTATACAAACCGTAGGTGGGGGTTAGGGGTTGATATATTTCCCATGGGTATTAGTTCGAAAGTGAACATAATAGCGTGACAGAAGTTCGAAGTTACTACAATGTTGCAGTCCAATATGTTATCTACTACGCCACGGAAAGATTACGGAACCATTACGCAAACCGTCTACCTCGATGTTTTGTATGATCCAGTATACAACACATTCAAAGAAATGGACATGGCGAGATGAGTTCAAATCCTGGACGAGGCTATTTGCATTTCACATTGTGCTAATACCCTTGGAAAAGGTATGCATTCAACTATTCTGTGTCCAGCTATGGGTAAATAGAAGGACAAACTGGGATTTTTTAAATCTTGGTTAGACAACCCCTCTAGGAGAAGGAAAATTGCAAAATCAAACCCATTAAACACTGCTTAAGTAATTGATCCTATGTCACATCCAACTCGTGTGGAGGGGCTGGTAAATATGCATAAAAAAGTTGTCAGGGTGGCCTAATGTCAGTATCAGCGAGGGAATCTATCCCCTTTTTACTAGTGCTAGACCAAGGAGATTGTTTTTGCGTCTGAGGAGGAGCGCCACACCTACCATCAGCTCCTTACTTTAGCGCACAGATCCCTGTTCTATTCATACACTGAGTTTTTTTTTTTATTTGACTAATGAATGTCAATGTAGATTATTCAAAGAGAATTTCAACAAGGGTATTAAAAGAAAAAGAAACAACATAAGTAAAAAATATTGGACCATATGACCTTTAGGCACCCCTTTTGCGATATCGATTCATAAGGACATTTTTTTCATTTACACAGTCAAAATCCGGTTGTTGTTAACAGACGATTTTTAGATGTTTTTTAAATTATAAAACTAACCCTCAACCCTAACCCCTAACCCTAACCCTAACCCTAACCCCTAACAACCGGATTTTGACGGTGTATATGAAAAAAATGTCCTTATGAATCGAGATCGAAAAAGGGGTGCCTAAATGTCACATGGTCCAAATTATTTATACTGAGAGAAACAGTGAGAATTTTTTTTAAAAAGACAAAGAAAATAGTGCCATTTAAGAAGCCAAAATACAGCAGACATGGCCTAAAGGTTTCTTAACAGCAAATGGCATTATTTTAGAGACGCTCCACGCTGTGAGAGTTTAGAGAAAGTACATAAATAGTGAGGCGGAGGTGACAGCTAGGTAGATAGTCAGAAAAGAAGTAGGCTGCTTAAAGATAAATATAGACAATGGGACGAAGGTGGGAATGGGGAAACTTTTGAATTTCGTGTATTAATTTTAGACAAGCAGGACCTGTGGATATACCGAAGTCAGATAATTCATTTCTAATGGGGAACAATTTCGGATATACTTTCTGTTGAGTTTGATTTTTCATTTGATTTAGACTAAAATTGGCTGGCTGATTTCAAAACTACATTCAATTTTCTTCTATCACGTCAAGTCTTTTTTTCTTCTTCTACAGCTTACTCTGCGAATAAATACAATTGTATTGTTTATCTGTAAGTGACAGGAGTAGTCAACTGATTTTCTTTATTATTTTATCGAAAAGGAAGAAGAATTTTTCAGATCTGGTGACTAAGTTGATTCCCAGTCAAATATACATATATATATATGGAGAAAAGTAGACAAACACGGGATGTTGTGGAAACTTGATGTTTATTGTCGACGGTGCAACGTTTCGGTCTTTTATTAGACCATCTTCAGGACTTGAATATAGTTCTTACTTTGTTAAAATTGTAAGTGAGCATATGTATAATGTTATATATTATTATTGTTATTATTATTATTATCATATATATTATAACAAATCTTACCCTTACAAACCCTTACAAAAAAAAATAAATAAATAAAATAAAATAAATAATAAAACAAAAAAAATCACACCAACATACCAGCAACACATATATAACTTAACGACAAATCCAGTTCCCAATCACACATAAACAAAAAACAATTAAACAGACACACACACACACACACACACATACACATATTTAGCTAACCAATCCCCACAATCTAACACCTGTGGTACCACCATTCACCATTTCGGCACTCCCCATTCCAGAGAGAAGAAGAATCCACTAACCACCCCCAACTACACTTCCCCCTACTGACGACCTTCCGCTTTCAGCATTTTGAGAATTTCCATCATTGGGGTAAGAACTATATTCAAGTCCTGAAGATGGTCTAATAAGAGACCGAAACGTTGCACCGTCGACAATAAACATCAAGTTTCCACAACATCCCGTGTTTGTCTACTTTTCTCCACATACTGTCGGATTAAGCTCCTCACATTTCTACCATATATATATATATATATATATATATATATATATAAAATATTAAAATTTGAAGGCAACACAATGCGTATAAAAATAAAAACAAAAAGATGTTTTTTTATGTCTTATCGATTTCAAAGAAACTTTATCATCAGAGACGAAAATCAGAAATGGATGTGCTTAAGTTTTTTTTTGTTTTTTTTGCGTGGTGATCGGCAGCCCATTTTAGCACGTCCTTCAAGCAAATTACCAATTACTTTTATCCCTACGTCTGAGCGAGACAGAATTTCCGATCACAAGAAGACTATTCCAATTATCAGAAGGACGTGCTAAAATCGGCTGCCGATCACCACGCAAAAAAAACTTAAGCACGTCCATTTCTGATTTTCGTCTCTGATGATAAAGTTTCTTTGAAATCGATAAGACATAAAAAAACATATTTTTGTTTTTATTTTTATACGCATTGTATTGCCTTCAAATTTTAATATTTTATAACATACTTAACAATGCTTCAAGCAAATTACCAATTACTTATATATATATATATATATATATATATATATATATATATATATGAGGTAAAATATAAGGAATGAAAGAACAAAACTCAGACAAACATTTGTAGTATATTTCACGAAATATACTACACATATTTGTCTGAGTTTTTTCTTTCATTCATATATTTTACCTCATTCTGTCGGATTCATTCCAACCCCCTTTTCTTCATAAAATATATATATATATATATATATATATATATATATATATATATTATATATAAAGTAAAGTCGTCGGGGCGGCCTAATGTCGGTATCGGCCAGACAGCGAGGGAGTCTATCCCCTTTTCGCTAGCGCTAGACCAAGGAGATTATTTTAGCGTTTGAGGTGGAGCGCCACACCTACCACCAGCTCTTCCGTTTACTGCACAGATCCCTGTGCTACTCATTCGCTGAGTTGGTGAGGGTCGGTATCGAACCAAGAACCTTGTGATTCCTAGCCGAACACTCTACCGACTATACATATATGTTTAGAGAGAGAAAGAGATAGATAGATAGATAGATAGATAGATAGATAGATAGATAGATTGATAATAGATAGATAGATTTCATATTTACTGAAACCTATTTGACTCATTAATCATGAACACCTGCAGAATTATTTTTGCCTTAAGATCGCATATATCATGTTTTTTTCACTTCACTGAATTATGAAAACAGACAAGTTAAAATCATCTTAACTAAAACTAAAATTATAAAAGTGACTTGAAAAAAGTATCAATTTTCAGATTATATTGTTGAACTGGTTATTGCCCAGTCCCCTATTTATTTAAAGTCTGTCATTCCTCCTGTTGATAATCCCATATATATATATATAAGAAATGGATATAAAGTAACCTACTCGAGTTTCATCATCTGAATCGTCAGGGATACATCCGCTGAATTAATCGAGTTTTCGATAAATATCAGTTGGTATACGTGGTACCAACTGATATTAATCGAAAACTCGATTAATTCAGCGGATGTAACCCTGACGATCCAGATGATGAAACTCGTGTAGGTTACTTTATATCCATTTCTTAAATACATTTTGCTCTACATTGTATTGAGCACTTTGTATTTGTTTTTTCACGGTCTTAACCCCTGGATACTGTGCGTTCCCAACGATCGTACCCGTTCCCACCGGTTAGCCACTACTCATACATAAATATTTATATATATATATGTGTGTGTGTGTGTGTACGTGTGTGTGTGTGTGTGTGTGTGTGTGTGTGTGTGTGTGTATAATATAGAATATAGAATGAATAAAGAATGAATGAGAAAAGTATTGGCATATAAAGGTGCTCAATACTAATATAGCAGAGCAGATTTACAAAACAATAATATCTTATATTATGGATATTATTATCTTTTTATATTTTAAAAATCTCAACCGTTTGACTCTTGTCTGAGGATTGCGTAAGCATGAAACTAATAGTAACAATATAATAATATCCATAATATAATATATTATATATATATATATATATATATATATATATATATATATATTTATATATATATATATATATAATAAGATAAATATATAAAGGTTTTACATATCTATTTATTAGGTGACAAAGAACATTCACGACCATATTGGTTTCATGCGATGCAATCATCAGGTAAAGATGTTTCAAATGAGGCATTTAAAACATCTTCACCTGATGATTGCATCGCATGAAAATTAAATATGTTTCAAATGAGGCATTTAAAACATCATGCATCGCATGAAACCAATATGGTCGTGAATGTTCCTTTGTCACCCAATAAATAGATATGTAAAACCTTTATATATTTATCTTATTATATTATATAACAGCTCTATTTTATATTGAGCACTCTACCAATAATACTGCCTTTGGTACACCATTCCAGCAAAAGCGAAAACAGTGACCATCTCACACACTATATATATATATATATATATATATATATATATATATATATATATATAAGGATATCTACTGAGTCAGACGAACCTACTATTAGTTTCGCATAAAGCTCTTCAGGGCTAAAATCTGACTCTACTTGGCTCTACTTAGGTATCGAGCACTTTTTACAAATTAGCTTCTCCTAGCGGTTATATGAATATATATATATCTTATATACATATATATACATATAAATTGTTTTTTCTTTTGGCCAAATACTATACCAATAGATTACTTTTTGTTGGTACGAATATCTTGGTCTTTTCTTTTTTTCAAAAATTTTTTTCTTCCTGGTTGATGTTTGGTAGTATATTTTTACAATCAAACTCTCTGCCGGGTTTTTTCTCTCCGCAAGGATCTACCAACACGCTTGGTATATTAAATTATATATATATATATATATAATTGACCATGTATTAGGTTATACAAAGTACGCTTTTACTAAAAGCTATACTCTAAGTCTGGTGGTTAGTAAGAATCAAATATTTACCTTTTCAAACTCATGCGACGTTATTTTCTGGACTCATATTCATGGGCACACCAGTGTTGGCTGACCAGAAAAAACTTACATTTATCAGGGTGCCATCTTGAGAACTTAACAAGTGTGATGGCCGATAGGGACGTATGGTGAGAGAGAGAGAGAGGGTCAAAGGAATCCATGCTATCGGCAAGCGATGATGATGATGATGATGATGATGATATAAAATTTCTGCTTCTGTTTTTTTGTGAGTGAATTATTAGGGAAATCGGGACATTTTAGCATCAACTTTTATACGATAAGATACCTCTATTTCGCCCTGTCATGAAAGAGAAATTGCTTTCGAGTCAATTTGCCTACCGGAAGCTTAGTAATGGATACTTTGTGGGTGTTCCAACTTAGAAAATGCCCAGATCTTATACGCACCACTACAATTATATATACTAGCAAATATATGCACCCTCCGGGTGCAAGTATATAAGTTTTAAAGTAATAAGATATTATACTAAATTAGAAAGGTTAATGAAACTGAATAAGAATGCAGATAAAAATATTTGAAATAGGGGGGGGGGGTATAATCGAAAAATAGAACAACGGAAACTTACTATTCCACCACTTCCATCTTTTATTACTAAATTTTCCTAATTTAACTATTCAGTTAAAATGGGAAATGAATAATAAAATTACAGTTATTTCTTCTTGTTAATGGATTTCTTTTAAGATTTATTGAAGAGATTTTGGCTTATATTCATTAAGATAAAACCAAACAGTTATAAATCGATAATACCAAGCGCATATTTATTAAAATCAAATTTTTATATCAATATGCAAATTAGCCTTCCCGTTCACACAGCAAACCGCTATTTTGTTGTATATATAAATACAATTGCATGTTATTAGTATGCAGATGTAGCCAACAGTATTAATAATGTAAAACAGTTTTATTGATAATTGAGGTTCAAATAAAAATGAAATCATGGAGAATGTGACGTAAATAAGTAAAGGAATTGTAACTTGAGTAGTAATATAGTTTCGGTTACAGACAGAAAAACACACAATCTCTATTATAATAATAAGATATATATATATATATATATATATATATATATTATTGAAGAAATATATCATAGAACATATATATTATCTTGCTATTGTGTTATATATAATGTTATTTCCTCCATCCGAGCAGCGCTAATGATGGAGATGATAGATATTCATCACTAAAATATCACATAATAATACGCTTGTTCCTTAATCTTCCGAGCGTCATCATCTTGCAACACCCTCTAGTTAGAAATCAGACCGTCCCAATCGTCCAAGATGAAATGTAAATCCTGATTATCTGTTATTGCCGCTGAATTCTTAATTCTTATCAGTGTCGTCACCTCAGCAAAATAATGGATACAAATTCCAAAAATTAGTACGTATTATGCTGGATTTTTTTTTCATGAATTCGTTGCAGAATCATAGACGTGCGCGTTATACACAAATAATTACAGTAATTAGACAAATTTTGATTTATTGCAAGGAATGTACATAATTTTCAGTTTTCTAAATTTGACAGTAAAGTTTATGATTGAATTAGTCGTAATAGTAAATATTTTATAATCTAATTTTTTACAAGTTTGTTCATTTGTTTTCCATTGTAACATAATCAGAGAAAAGAGAGAGAAAAAAATTCCATCTTATTTATGAATCTTGGGGACATCGAAGAAATATTTTTCTTAATTTAATTCTATAGATAAGGATTTTTTAATCTATAAAATCTAATTAAAAATAGTTTTCCTTTTTTAACTATGATTTGATTATTTTAGTTTAGACAAATATATTAGTAAAGAGAATCAAAAAGTTTGCAATATTTTCGTAAGGAGAGGCCTCACCTGTTTCGATCATACCCAGGTGTAATGACAAACGATAACACTGATAGACTTTGGAAAGCTTTATTCTACGTAGAATAATTGGTATATTTACCAGGAGTTTATATAGTCTATTATTCACTAGAGAGTTCTCCAAAGAGGAGGTAATCAAATTATTTATTACTTCAGGTTTCCAATTATCACTGGCATTAAATCCCAGAAAATTTTATGAGTCTCATCTTATAGGACAGATTCTGGTTTGTGCATACAAGGTGTGTCAAAAAAGTATCGAGATTTTTTGTACTTTTTGACACACTTTGTATTCTGAAAAAATAACGTTCCATTCTTTAATCTTTTTCAGAATACAAGGTGTTTCAAAAAAGTACCAAGTTTAAAGTTGTATTTACCAAGATAGAAATGAAGAATGAATGGAACCTTATTTTTTCAGAATGCAAGGTGTATCAAAAAGTACAAAAAATCTCGATACTTTTTTTTTACACCTTGTATATCATTTTGTAGATGGTTAAAGTTTAGTATCTTGCACAATTCCCAGTGGATCACCTTTCCCACCCAGTCGTACCTAGTCTCGTACTCCTTTTATTATTTTTTAAAATTATTATTTTTCATTAGAAAATCACAAAATTATTATGACTAGCAGGACCTGTGGATATACCGCAGTATGATAATTTAATTATTACAACGTTTGATATGTTTACTTAAGAGCTATTGCGAAATAGGTCAAAATGTAAAATGTATATTAATCTTGATTTAAACATTCTCTAACCCTTCCTTAAAAGGGAGGGGTAAAATATTTACATTGATTTGCCAATAAAAATCGGGGGAGGGGCGTTTAAGATATCAACATTAATTTGTCGACAAAAAGTGACAAAAACACGACTCGGAAAATATCTAAGTTCGGCCAGAAATTCGCCTGAAGCTGGCTCACTAAAATTTAGCGTAAATTAAGATAAAAATCATCAAAATATATTACGTAATTCACAGGTTACCTCTTCTTTTTTTTTCAATTCATTTTAATTTTACATTGGGCATTTAAGCGACGTCAGATAATTTTTCTCAGGTGAAGTTTGGTAGTATATTTTTACTAAGAAATTATTTGCCGGATTTTTTTTCTTCTTACCGCAATGTTTTACTATTAGGATTAGTATCGGGATAGCTCAGTCGGTAGAGCGATCGGCTAGAAACCACAAGGTTCCTAGTTCGATACCGGTCCTCGCCAACTCAGCGTATGAGTAGTACAGGGATCTGTGCGGTAAAGTAAGGAGCTGATGGTAGGTGTGGCGCTCCACCTCAAACGCCAAAACAATCTCCTTGGTCTAGCGCTATTGAAAAGGGGATAGACTCCCTCGCTGATTGGTTGATACTGACTTTAGACCGCCCCGACGACTAATATATATTTTAACAGCATGTTAAACCCACTATAACACTTGAACATTTATATATAATGCTATAATGCTCCCTTTCTAATAATGTATCAACAATTTCTTCAAATAATAAATTTTCTCCTGAAGATGACCGAAGGTCGAAACTAGTTGAGATTAAACAACATACAAGAAATATTCCTGATTGTCTTAATAATAATTTTTGTTCACACTATATATATATATATATATATATATATATATATATATATATATAAAAGGAAGTTTGGTATGTATGTGTCGACTTATACCTCCCAAACAAGAGGTCATTCAGATTTGAAATCTCGCATACTACTCGATATGTTTATAACTAATAAATACACAAATTTTGGGTTTTGATTTTTAATAATTAAGCGATATAATTCAATAATTAACAACAAAGAAATACAGTATATACACTCTCCACCCTACTCACGTCGACATGAGTTTAGTTTTGAACTTCCAGATAGAAGACACTGGTCGTTTACTGTATGAAAAAAAAAATACGAATGTTCATTTCTAAAAAAACCAAAACTAACGTTAAGCTGACATTTTGTCATATGTACAAAACAGTTTTTAAAAATAGAATTATATATCAAAACACTCAAAAGTTAAGGATTACATTTTTTAAAATTCTATAGATTATTTTCCTCTTATTCTCTCTCTTACCCACTCACTACCCACTCACTACCTGGTGTTACCTTTTATTTTACTCCGGTCATGGACCGGGTACTTTTGCTAGTATATATATATATGTATATATATATATGTATGAAGGAAGGGTGGATGGGTTTAGGATCCGACGATATGCTGTAGATAGAAGGAAAGTGGTCAAGAAATGATCAACTCAAAACAAGTCACAGGGTGATACGTTTCGTCTGTATTCACAGACTTCCTCAGCCATATATGTATGTATGTATGTATATATATATATATATATAATATATATATATATATATATATATATATGAGTCTTCGCGTATGTTTCTAAATTATTTAGTTAAGAATTAATGTAAAAATGAATGAATGAATGAAATAAAAAATGAATGAAATGAATGGAATAAATGAAAAAGATTTTTTCTAAAGAACCTCTCCTAAAAGAAAAAAAGACAATTTAACGTAACCAAAAACGCTACGTTAAATTTCAATTGATATAGCGGTGCAAAAATGATAACATTTTTTTTTCAATCATAATTTTCATTATTTCCGTGAGCTGAAATTTTTTTAAATCATCAGAAGTTTGTTTAATGTTCCTTATTTCGAAAGAAAAAAAACATTTTTAAGATAATTTTAATTTTTATGCAGGTTTCATTGTGTTAAATATAGGGGGGGGGTAAATGTCACAGGGAAAATTGGTGGTACCTAGGATATTGTTATCATTTTTGTTACCTTCCAATTTTCAATTCTAAAATGAAATGTGGTGCCGATATTGACGTTTGTATATTGTCAGAATCTTGCAGGCAATATGATTGATACATGGGAAATATATTGTTTTATATTATTTTATATATATCCAACCACCAACATAATGCTGATAATTTCTATCGAATTCTGACAGTTTTTTGTTCCATATGGCGCTTAGTCAATGGCTGAAGGGAAAAACTCAAAACGTAAAAGTGACAAATTTTAACTGATGTTGTAACTTCGATTGTGAGCAAAAACCAGGCTCCATTTTTGGTACAAATAATGTTCAATATATGTAGAATAATAATTTAAAGGAAAAGAATATTATATGTAGTGCCACATCGTGATTTTTTCACTTATTGATCTTCCATTAAAAAAATCAGAAATCATTAATAACGTAAAAAGGGTTAATTTTATGCCTAGATGGATAACATTTTTGAATTTCTCAGGCCTAAAGGCTTATATAACCTAATTTTTAGGAGTAGGGAAGCTCTAGATCACATTTTATAGACAAAAATAGATTACCAAATGTCGCCATTTTTCTCCCCCCACCACCTCTAAAATTTTTCGAGTTTAAAATCGACATAACTCGGCGAATTTTTCAAATTGAAAGCTCAAATTTGGGAAATTATCTAAGTTCAACATAGCCTACACATGTTCACAATTTCAGAAAAATTGAAGGGGGTGGGTGACATGGCCTTGATGATTTGACATGGAATTACCCACATATATATATATATATATAACAACAAACATTTGATTTGATAAATGTTTTTATTATTCTGCAGATCAATCGGGATTGTTGTTATCCCTTTGTGCATGTTATTGTACATCACATTATTTTCGAACTTAGTTAAATGCTAAAATTTTTCAATGACCATAAATAATGTAAAGCCGTCGGGGTGGCCTAAAGTCAGTATTAGCAAGACAACGAGGGAGTCTGCCCCTTTTTCACTACGGCTAGATCAAGGAGGTTTTTTTGCGTCTGAGATGGAGTGCCACACCTACCACCAGCTCCTCACTTTACTGAACAGATCCCTGTGCTACTCATACACTGAGTTAGCGAGAACCGGTATCCTACCAGGAATATTGAGGATCCCAACCGGACACTACCGACTGAGCTAAACCGTCGCAAATGACCATAATACGTTGTAAAGTCGGCGGGCTGGTCTAATGTCGGTATCAGCCGGACAGCGAGGGAATCTATCCCCTTTTCAATAGCACTTGACCAAGGAGAGTGTTTTTGCATCTGAAGTTATTTTCCTCGTACTCCATTTGTACAGGTCAGGCACAAGACCCTATTAACGTGGGACCACCCACAAACCGAGGCTCATGGGTGGCAGGTGGAAAAATTGCGTTCCCTTCGGCATTCTCCCTCAAGTGGGCGCCTCAGGCGCTGGGCAATAAACCCAGCCCTGCCCCCTCAAATCGAGGGGGCAGGTGTTGCCTAGGGGATGGCCTCCTGGGATCAACGCTATTAATTTAATCTCTAGCAGGTCCAGCGGTTGAAGCTCACTGGTCTCCGGCGATGGCCGGAAACCTGGAGATTTTGCGTCTGAAGTGGAGCGCCACACCTACCATAAGTTCCTCATGCGATTCCTAGGCGGACTCTCCACCATAAACGTTTGTTGCAATATTTCTTTTTGCCTTCTTGTAAAAAAAAAAAATAGATCTAATCATAATTTATGATAGACTAGAAGCGGCTATCCAGCATCGCCTGGGTAAATGTGAGGGACAAAAAGTTAGTTTCGCTGATCTATTATTACTGAATCACGAGTTGGATCTTTGCAGGGTCCCCTATCCCTATGTAAAAAAAAAGACCTTGCGTTGATGCGGCCTGGTGGGGCGTCAGGAAAAAAAAGTGCCCAGACACTCTGAAAAGAAAAATTAATATCTCCTATTTAAAATATTGAATGAAAAAAAACACACTATTACTATTTCAATTTTATTTTTTAATCATCTTCATGAATGTAAATTAAATCTTCATAAATTTTGCTCAAAAATCAAGAAACGGTGATATTTAATGTGTATATATTTACTTTGTCATTGTTTAATTTTCGTAGTTTCATCTGGACACACATACATACATGTAGCAATAGCATAATCTTCACAAAACATTGCCGTCCCTCACAATCCTATAACCCCACCACCAGAACCTTTCCTCTCATGAGCCCGCAAATTTCTCACCAAACCCGCTGCAGATCCACAAAGTTTGATGCAAATATGACATAGGAAGGACGTCCTTCTAGTTGTATCAGATGGATCAGAGGATAAATTTGCTGCTTATGCATCACCATATGTCTCTTAAGACCAGAAGCTGACTTACAGACTTTGTTACAGATTGCACAAGACACATTGTTTGTTCCTGGAGTTTGCATGAATTGTTCCTGATGAGATTTCCTATGATTGACATATCCAGCCTTAGAAAGCAGAATTCGACCACATGTCTGACATTTCCAACCCTCCATGTTCTCTCCAATATGACAGGTGTATCCCTTTCGAAGCGTCAACTTCGAAAGGGATACACCTGTCATATCTACATACATACATACATACAACTGTCCTTTATAGGTGAATAGATAAATAAAAAAGTAAAGTTGGTGGATTGGCCTATTATTGTCATTATCAGCTGGACCAGGGACATTTTTGCTGAGGTTGAGCGCCACACCTACCGTTAGCACCATACTTTACAATACAGATTAGATTACCCAAGCTGTGCTACTCATTTGCTGAGTTGACGGAGACTGGTAAAGAACCAGCAACACAGGTGATTCATTGGTGCACTTTCTACCGACTGAGCCAAACCGGCCCTATGATAAATAAAATGAGCTAATATTAAAATATAATTCTGTTTGTCATCCGGTCAATGTTCCAAGATTGTTGCCATGTCAAATTCAAAATAAAATCCGTCAATAGTAAAATTTATATACTTAGCTTTTCTTTTGTTTTCTTTTTTCTTTTCTTTTCCCTTTCTTTTTTTTTGTGTTCCCCCCCCCCTTTGTTCTCTAATTTAATTTTAATTTAATTTTTTTCAGTAAATAAGTAAATAAAAGATTATCTTAAATTATGTATTAGGATTGATGGGAAAATTTAAGAAAATAACTTTTATGAGTACTTTTTTAAAAAAACTTTACATAGATTAAATATTATATATCAATTATATATTAAAATATTATATAATAATTACATATTAGGATTGATGCAAAATTTTTAAAAACAAATGTATTATGAGTATTTTCTTTTTAAATTTCAAATAGATTAAATATCATAAATCAAATATTTAAATTACAAAAGGCATAGTGTTTTGTTTTAATTATTTATTTTATTTTTTTTTTCTTTTGTTGTTATTATTTTTTTTTAATATTTATTAATAGTTGACTGACCGTAATCTTAAGAGGGTATTATGGTTTAAAGAAATGACCTCATGGTTTAAAGAAATAATGTCATGTAAAGAAGTTAATAAGTGTGTCAATAATGTTAAATTTATCGTAATTATTTTTTTTTCTTTTTCTTTTTTTTTATATATTATATATATATATATATATATATATAATTGAAATAATCATGACAAGCAAACTCGGCGTATACCGCGTGCGACGTGCGGAACACTGTACAGCTGTTTCGACCTAATTAGGTCTCATCAGCAGTGTATACCTAAGTAAGAAAAATCGTTGGGGTGGCCTAAAGTCGGTATCAGCCAATCAGCGAGGGAGTCTATCCCCTTTTCACTAGCGCTAGACCAAGGAGATTGTTTTTGCGTCTGAGGTGGAGCGCCACACCTACCATCAGCTCCTTACTTTAACGCACAGATCCCTGTGCTACTCATACGCTAAGTTAGCGAGGACCGGTATCGCACTAAGAACCTTGCGGTTTCTAGCTGAACAATCTACCGACTGTAGGTCGAAACAGCTGTTCCGCACGTCACACGCGGTATTCACTGAGTTTGCTTGTCGTGGTTATTTTGATTATATATCAAATTCTCTCTATGTATCTTCATATATATATATATATAATATATATATATATATATATATATATATATATGTGTGTGTGTGTGTGTGTGTGTGGTGTGTGTGTGAAGAAAGAAAGTGAATCCGACGGTATGTAGTATATCAAGAAAAATGGAAAAACACAGGTTTAAATGGGTTAAGTGGTGAGTTTATTGGCCGACGCTGCAGTGTTTCGATCTATTAATTAGATCATCTTCAGGGCATAAGATAAGAAATTATTTATCACAGAATAATGAGAAAAGCGAGTGGTAATCCTTGTCATTCAGTCTGTTTAAAAATTTTTTGAAGTTTGAAAAAGGAGACGGTTTTGAAATATGACATCAAATATTCTATTTTATGGCGTGAGTATGTGGCGCTGTAAGTGTGTGTATTGATAGGAAACATTGTGCATTTTTTAGGTATGTGGTTGTGTGTGTGTGTGTGTGTGTGTGTGTGTGTATAAATTTTTCTGTTGCGATAAACGACAGTGGAAGTAAAACTCAAGGCTGTGTGTGTGTGTGTGTGTGTGTGTGTGTGTGGTGTGTGTGTGTGTGTGTGTGCGCGCGCGCACACACACACAACCACAAGTTCCTCATTTATTATCCATTCCATTCTTTCTTTTCTTTATTCATTCTTCCTCATATATATATATATATATATTATATATATATATATATATGTATAGTGTGTGTGTGTGTGTGTGTGTGTGTGTGTGTGTGTGTGTATCTTTATAGATTAATATATATTAGCAGTACCAGTGGAAATTCTACTTTATATAAAACAATTTTGAAACAACCTAATTGAAAGGATATAATAAAAAATAAATGAATAAAAACTTTGCTCTCTTTTTTTTATTAATTGATTTAGTAATATTAACAAAAGTGTTATTTTTTTAAATTATTTCCATATGCTGATCTCACTCCAGTCATACATATATACCTATCTCAGTACAACCATATCTATCTATCCAGCTATCTCAGTCCATTAGTATCTATCCATCTCAGTCTGTTCATATCTATTTCAGTCTGTTCATATCTATCTATCGATCTATCTATCTATCAGTCTCAGTCTATTCATATCTATCTATATTTATGCGTCTATCTATCTCGGTCTATTCATAACTATCTATCTATCCATCTCAGGCCGTTCATATCAATCTCAGTCTGTTCATAACTATCTATCTATTTATCTCAGATCTATCTATCTATCTCTTCCATCTCTCTCTCTCTCTCTCTCTCTCTCTATATATATATAATATATATATATATATATATATATATATATTATAATATTATTATCTATCTATCTAATGATCTCTTTTTTCTCCTTCCTTTCTTTCTTCTTACTATTCCATCAAAACCGACAATAAACATCTGATGGATATATATATATATATATATATCTTTGAAAGGAAAGAAAAACCACACCGTTATTCCATAATAAATTTATTTCGACCAAAATTGGGGCCTTTATAAATCTAAGTTGATTTCACAAAGCTCCCCAAAATCAAGTCTCGTTAGATGGATAATCATCAATAATTTGAATTGCATAGCAGAAAAATGTTCTCAATGTAGAATCTTCTTCCTCCTAAAAAAATTTTCCTTACAAAATGTATACATTAAAACACTGTCACTATGGTGACAGGAAGTCAAATGAGAAAAAAGAATATTTTTCAGGGACAAGTTTTTTAGGGGATAGTAGTCAGTCAAATTAACAACTATGAAAATTAAATAAGTCTGAATAAGTAGGAAGCAAGGATAAAACAAAAATTTACTGGATCATACAATAATAATACAGTGTGTCTTAGATATCACATATAGAATCATCCTTTACTATCAAGTTTTGGATACCTCATATATATATATATATATATATATATATATATATATATATATATATATCCATTCTATCTATCTATCTATCTATTCATATATTTTTTAAATCTTTTGATATCTCTCTATTCTAGAGTATTATGCACAAAATACAATAAATGGACGAAAGGTTTCATATCTTTTTTGTTTTTCTTTCTAACCATATTTACTTAAAAAAGACTGGCTGATGTATTAAATATATCAACAAATGTGGGCCTGCCAGGAACCCAACCAACCAACCAACCAACCAACCAATCATTCATTCAACAACTTTTTTAATGAACCAGAATTTGTACAATTATTCGTGTATCCCGTGGAATTTCCACGAATCCTGCAAGTCATCTTGAAAACAATTTCAAAATAAACCACGAAAAAAAAAATCAAAATAAATAGTTTGAAATCACATCTACTAACAAAAGGGATGTTTATAATGTCTGTTATCAAAATTAAAATGATTAAATTATAACAAAAATAATAATAGAAATCATTATTCGTTAATTTAAAATTCAATAATAGATATCTGAATATTTCTACGCATAATGAACTTTATCTCGTTAAAAATGAAACCCCCACATTTTCAGGAAAACATCTTCTTTTTTTTTCTTTTAAATAATAACAAAGTTTGGTTAAAAGCTACTAAAACTGCTGTTGCCAAAATTAGATTTTTTTAAAGAATGGCGTTTCTGAAGATTCCTTCAGACAGTCTGCTATATAGAGACTTTTGGCGGGCTTTTATACGAAAATATTTGATCGCTTGAAGCCTTTGTGTTTCTTCGTTGTTTCTTAGTTTGTAAAATTTTTTTGTTTTGTTTTTTTGTTGTTGTCTTTTTTGTTTTTCTTTTTTCTTTTTTTTTTTTTGCGGGGGTGCGAATTTGTGTTATTCTTCTTGGTTTGTCAACAGCAGAAATGTTCATCATGATCACCTGAAATTAAATAAAAAATAATAATTTCAACGTTATTCTTATCTTTATTAATACGAGGGTAATCCCAAAAGTAAGATCGGTCTCCAGGGGGGGGGGGCGGAAAGAAACTGTGCGATTATTGGCAACACTGTCGCTGCCACGTTCAGTCTTGGCTTGGCAGTGGTTTCTGATGGAGCTCCCGATTGACACTACCACCAAGAGTATATTTCGTCCGGTTATTCAGTTTTAGAACGCAAAAGACATTAAACCGATTGAAATACAATGCCAGTGTATGCAGGTGTACATGGATGTCAAAAACGTCCACAAGTAGTGTAACGAGTTTTAGCAATGACGACGAGTTTCAACGCTTTCTCAACGACATAACGGCGAGATAGTATGATATGGACATACAAAACCTGCCACAGGGCACACAAATATGCTTCAACCGAAATGTTGATTAAGTAGAAAAATAGATACATGTTTACTCTTCAAAATGGTGTAAACATCATTGACAATAAACAATAAACGTTTCTATGATTTCTATATATTTTGGAGACCTTACCTTTGCGATTACCTTCGTATATCATATTTTTGACGGTATAAAATTAAAGTCTTTTTTTTCTTCTTTGTAGCAATTCCAACAAAGAGGTACATAACAGCATACAGACTTTATTGTCTGAACAACATTCAGCATTCAATACAAAACAGCTAGAACGAAAGTCCTAGGGACAAAAGAGTCCTTGAAGAGTCAAGAGTTAAAAGAGATGAAAGACCCAGAGCTATTGCTAAATAGTTCAATATGTAAAAATTTAATAATCTTGATTTAATCCTCTCTCTCTCTCTCTCTCTCTCTCTCTCTCTCTCTCTCTCTCTCTCTCTCTCTCTCTCTCTCTCTCTCTCTCTCTCTCTCGTTTTTTTTATTTCCTTCTTTTTCATTATGTTCGATTGAAACAGATTAGCGTAATCGTTTCCGTGTGCTCACTCCCTCTCTCTATCTTTCCCCTTCTCTTTTCTTACTTTCTTTCTTTTTCACATCTTTTTCTGTGTAGCATGAACTCTCCTTTTCTTTCTTTATGATAAAAAGGTGTTACACGGCTATTCACAAGGCTGGTGAGCCGAACACCTCTATGTAGATAGAGTAGCCTATTATTGTGGCAGGTTCCAGAAGGTGTTCTTTGTAAGTCCTACGTCAAGAGAATCCAAATGTCAATGAAATAAGTTCAGAATGGTGGCTCTATTGCAGAAGCAGCAGCAGCAGTGCCAGTGATTGGACAATAGAATCTACCCCAGGTCACGTGCTATATTTAGGAGTGACCATTGCCCCATGCCTTATATCAACACAATTCAACATTGCCCCCCCAAGTCCAAATGGGCAGAGACACAATTAGTGCATATCCGGAGATCCCAGATCGAAGAGAGTGAGTTTTCCCGGAGCTGTGTTTAAATATGCAGGCTGCAATGCCTCCTAGTGGCAAACCCTGGCATCAAGGAAAGATAACCCTTTGCCAATCTCTACCCCATTTATACAAGTAAAGATAATCGCCACAAGAGTATTCTTTAAAGTATTTTTAATTTAGATAATAAGATTTTAAAAATTAAACGTGGACACTGAATACAAAGGAAGGAAAGACAAAAAAAACTTTTTTTCATATCTCTCTCTCACTGGTTTAGTAATCAGGTTTTGGTTGGTGCTACTCATGTGGGGTGTCTTGGGTAGGAAGCGACTGGCAGAGCCCAAATCTTTCCAGACCTACATTCAATGTATTGAATTCAGGGTTTTCTTTCTTCTAGACCGGTTGCAATACTAAGGTTAAAAGGTCTAGTCGGTTTTACTGTTTACCCATAGTTGGATAGTGTCATTTCATCATTAAATTGCAAAGCCTTCATATACCCCTGTAGCAATATCTCATCTACTGAAAGCTATGTCAACATACCCATATGTCAGTTACGAACTGCTTTGGACAGATTAATGACCATAATTTAAAAATTCATTGAATTGGTATATAGTAAGTTGACAAAGTGGCCTATTGTTGGTATAAGCCATACGGCGACGGAGTCTATCCCCTTTTTGTTAGTGCTAGATCAGGGAGATTGTTTTTGCTGAGGTGGGGCGTCAACACCCCATTTTACCGTATAGATCAGATTATCCACTCTGTGCTACTCATACACTGAGTTGGCAGAGACGGATATCGAACCTTGTGATTCCAAGATAGGTGCTTTACTGACTGAGATAAACCGTCAACTACCATATTCATTGTTTTATATGGTATTGTAGTTTTGTTAGATTACGCTGTCATGTGGACAGGTGATTGTTCTTTTATTGTCACTTGTAGGACAGTTTAGAAAGAAAGAGAGAAAACGGAAAAAGAAAAGAAGGAGTAAGGATAAAATGTAAAGAAAAAGAGGAAATAAAATAAAACGGAATTCATCTAAGCTGTAGCTGTTTCAGTACTACTACGGGTGTAACATAATAAAGGGGAAGAGCCTGGAGTATAACTGTTGGAAATTTGTTATTTACTAAGCTTAGCTTAGATGCGGCACAAGGCCAGAAGTATGTGAGAATCGAACTCACTAACAATGTTTGCGAAGCGAGCTTGCTAACCATTACACCACGTGAGGTGCCCAATATTTTTTTATATAAGGTGTGCTACAATTCCCCACCTGGATTTATAGACTAGCCGAGGTCACGTGGTTTATTCCTTCGCCAATCAGCAACCATACTGCGTGGCTGATACACTACTTAAACACTGATACTTGCCATAGCTGTACTTGCAATCATTGAGGAGGGACTTACAATACTCAGGACTATTTGTCAGAAGAAACAAAGGATTCTTTGAACAGGGGATTACAAAGGACCCAATTCCACTGGACAAGCGCTCTTGCTTAAAGCCAACAGGATGGCCCATAAGATTATAAAAATAACAGTGATATGTAAATTAGCACGGAAAAGTTTTAGAAGGAAAATAAGAATTACGTGTTAGATTAGAAGAAAAAGGTTTATGGAGGAATCATCACATGGCATTTTTGTATTGTGAGACGTGTTGAGGTTGAAGAAAGGAGGGGTGAGTGTAGAGGGAGTCTGGTACAATGCGCTGAGAGAGTAAACATGAGATCTTGCGACTTTGGGAAAAATAAAAATCTCATGAGTAAAAAAGAAGTCGTCTTGTGTTATTACTAAAAATTATAAAATGGCACAAAGCAAGATGTCTTCCAGCACCCCAAGCTGTTCCCAGACGCCAAACATCATGAATTGTCAGTCAACTGAGCATCGGCCCAGCAACCAAGATTCGAGCCTCTCCAAAGTAGAACCGGTCCAGAGATAAGCTTACTAATATCTTTATATCAACACGTCATCATTCCGAAGATAAAAGACAGAACATAACAAACGTTGACACGTCATCTCTCCATTCTGATAAGGAGAGCGTAACGTAACGTAACAAACGACGATTTGGTGCCGTAACGTAGCACATGGTTTCGCCACTTATATGTTCACCACACGGATATGAGTGGCCTGTGCGAGGGGGGGGCGAGTGACCACGGAAATTGAATTCGTCGCCTCTTTGTTGCTGAAATGCTGGTGAAATTCCGCACGAGCAGTGCGGAGTAACCCGTATGTAAAGTCTCGTCGTGAGGATTGATGGGTGCTGATGAATGTCGAACGTGCAATTCAGAGTAAGGAGCCCGGATGAAACATAGCAATGGGATATTTAGGGACCTGCCCTCCCAGATCGGGGAGAAAGTCTGCAGTAGCATTTTGGCTATCGAAACGAGTGGAGAGAAGATATATTTGGATAGTGCTAGTGAGAAGACTAGAACTGCTGGGAGAGCAAAGCAATTACGACGACTACGACTGTCTGATAATCTGAAGGTCCCTGGTTCATTCCTGGGTTTCGGCATCACTGATAACCTGAAGGAAGCAGTTTGCTAAACAAGTAAAAGAGAAAAAGCTAGATGAAAACTACACAAGGATGCTGAATGCTGTTTTGAACAAATTCTGGAAGAAACACCCAACAAAACAGAATCTCTACAACCACTTACCTCCCCTTTTGAAATATTCTTATATATAAGGTGTGCTACAATACACCACTTAACACCACTTAAATTTATAGACTAAGCGAGGTAACGTTGTTTAAAACGATCAACAGCCCGAATACGTGGCTTGTTAACTGCTTAATCGCTGATACTGAGAGTCGTCCATTTGCAATCATTGACGAAGGACCTGCAAGGCTGAGGAGAACCAAGGAACTGCCAATGGTATCTTTACTAAGGATCGTGCTTTGCGTGACACAAAGTTTGTGCTAGTTTGCTACATTCACTTAATAAATGATTTACAGTCTTATCTCTGTCCCCGCACAGTCTACATCTACTGTTTTGTTGCGTCTTATCAATTTTTGATTTGATATAATTTGTTCTTAAGGAATTATTTTGTGTGGCAATTATTAATGATTCAGTTTCTCTCTTGAGGTTTCCTCTTCTTAACCATGTCCAGGTCTTTTTATTCGATTTTCATATTATTATTATTTGCTCTTTTTGAGTTTTCACATCAGCATTAGCTGATGGTCTTTCACTGGAGTCTAAGTGACAGCAAGTCTCCTCAGGTCTCCAGGACTCTTCTGAGTATTCTGGCAGTGTACTGAATGGTTTCAATCCTTCCTCTGATTTCCAAATTATTATTATTATTATTATTATTATTATTATTATTATTATTATTATTATTATTATTATTATTACTAGCAAATATATGCACCCTCCGGGTGCAAGTATTTGAATTTTAATGTAATAAAATATTGTATTAAATTAGAAAGGCTAATGAAACTAAATAAGAATACAGATAAAAAGATTTGAAACAGAGGGAGTATAATAAAAGATTTGAAACAGAGGGAGTATAATAAAAAATGGAACAACTGAAACTTACTCTTTCATCACTCTCATCTTTCATTGTTATTTTTTCTAATTTAAGTATTTAGTTAAAAGAGGAAGTAAAGAATAAAATGACAGTTATTTTATCTTGTTAATGGATTTCATTTAAGATTCATTGAAGAGATTCTTGCTTATATTCATTAAAATAAAACCAAACAGTTAGAAATCAATAATACTAAGCACATATTTATTAAATTCGATTTTTTAATATTAATATGCAAATTACCCTTCCCGTTTACACTGTAAACCACTATTTTGTTGTATATATAAATATAATAGCATGTTATTAATATGTAGATATTAATATTAATAATGTAAGACAATTTTATTAATAATTGAGGTTTAAATAAAAATAGAATCATGGAGAATGTGATGTCAATAACTAAGAGAATTGTGACTTGAGTAGGAATATAGTTTCGGTTACAGACAGAAAAACACACAATCTCCATTATAATAAGATTATTATTAAACACGAGAAAGAAGAGATCTTCACCAGCAGCACTTGAAATATTTCAGATGAGCTGAGTTTATCAATCCGGATTTCATCAGGAGTTCGTCCCTCTTGAATTCTCCTCAGTTAATTAAAAGATTAACACACTTTTGTTGTTGCCGAATAAATGAGATTTTAGCATTTTTTGTACTTACCTTAAATTAAAATGTTTTCATGTAGCTGATTTTTGGACTTTGTCTGTCGGTAATCTTGTATACTTCTCAATTAAGGTGTTAGCATAGCTTCTCTGCTCGTCCGTTAACTGGGCAGGAGGGGTTCTAACAAGACAAAAGTTGAGCCATAAAAATGAGCTTTGAAGCAGTTACAACATAACTAGTTTGAGTTCATCTATGCTATCACAATTAGAACATTAATATGAATACTAGCAGGACCTGTGGAATTTCCACAAAACGAAACAAAAATCAAGAGGAGCTATTTAAGCCAGAAACGATGATTAGCTATTTCATTACATATAAATCCTACTTTGTCTTTGCAATAAATGATTTTAAAAAATAAAATTGGCAAAAACACGACTCGGAAAAAAAAGTTGGGCTGGAAATTCGCCTGACGCTGGCTCGCTAAAACAGCATAAATTAGAGTAGGAGACTTGGACGACATAAGATCAAAATTACCAAAATATCTTCCTTAATCCACAATTTAAATTTTACAAAGAAAACAAACTTTTTTTTTATTATTGATTTGAATTTTGCCTTGGCATTTAAGCGACACAAGACCATTTGGAATGTTTCATTTTTAAAATTGGATGAAATAAAATGGGACAAATAATAAATCTGCGATAAAGCGACACCAGATAATCTGTATTCACATATTGCCTCTAGGACGATTTGGACGGTGTCATTTTTAACCAGAGGTGTTGCAGGATCATAGCAGACGGAATATTTAGGAAAACCGTATTAATTGATTGATTAATATATATATATATATATATAAGAAAAGGGGATTGGAATAAATCCGACAGAATGTGGTGGAGATGTGAGGAACATAAGAACTTTTGTCTGAGTTTTGTTCTTGTGTTCCAACACACATACACACACATACACACACACGCGCGCGCACACACACACACACATATATATTATATATATATATATATATATATGTGTGTGTGTGTGTGTGAATATCAACTAATACAATTTATATAATAATGCTCTCATTCCTTAGCCTTAGATGACCGTTATCATCTCGTAAGAATGAGACCGTCCAAATCGTCCAAGATGAAATGCTAAAACGTAAATCCTGATTATCTGCCGAATTCTTATTTCCGATGAGCATTGTCACCTTAGCTAAATAATGAACCATCCCGTTTTTATTATAAATAAATAAAGAAGAGAAAAGACATGCTACACACAACAAAAATATATAATGAGAAATTTGGTTGGTTGGTTGGTTGGTTGGTTTGATGTACGGCATGTCAACCCTTGTTGGGTTATTTTATGCCGAAAACGTTTTGGTTTACTTATTCTTGGTGGGTACTCACTTTTTTGAAACTCAATTTTTAAAACACATTTTTTTAGAACCCATTGTTCTATTTAACCTATAGATGGTACTCTAACAGGTACTACCACTTCAGGTCAGAGTAAACCTGGGAGTAATGATGATGAAGGGGTACTTCACATTCCCCACAGTTCCAGAACAGGAACTTCCCCATCAAATGCAGTTTAGCGTCATACCCAGGACACCAAAAAGAAAGAAAGCGATATAGAGAGTACAGGAAAGATAGAGAGAGGGGGTGAGCGCCTGGAAGTGGTAATGATAATTTGTTTTAACCGAACATAATGAAAAGATGAAAAGTAGGAAAGAAAGAATAAAAGATTGAGAGAGTTAATTCAAGATTATTACACTTTTCACATATTGAACAATCTCGCAATAGCTCTTAAGTAAACATATCAAAGTTTGTAATAGATAAATTATCATCATACTCTGGTATATCCACAGGTTCCCCTAGTTAATAATATCAATAATACGCCCGATAAGAAATATGGACTCACCACTCTTAGGAAAACGTTTCTTCCATTATTTTTAATCAATGAAAAATAAATCAGAAACAAAATCAAAACCGGCCGAGTCACGCAGAAAATCAGAAGCTCTCCTACCACTACGGGCAAAATACAAAAAAAATGATGGTTAGTTCATTATATTTGTTTGGTTTGTTTTGTTTTACAGCATATCAACCTCAGTGGGTCATTTAATGCCGATAAAGTTTTGAAATAAATCAATTCTTAATGGATGATACAATTTTTTTATAAATACATTTTTCTATTTAACCCATAGATGGGACCCTAACAGGTACTACCACTCCGGGTCAGAGTGGACCAGGGACCAATGGTGATGAAGGGGTGCTCCACATTCCCCAAACCTCCAAAACTGGAACCTCACCATCGGATAGAGTTTAACGTCATTCCCAGGACATGAAGACTCTCAGCCACCGCCATCTAGCACCACCTGGGCTCTATCCTTAAGCATCACGGGTCACCACCCACGGCCAACAGGTGGCCCCATTGGGGGAGTCTTACCCCTCTGCAGAGGTGCAATCGGTGCATTCTCACGCCCCAGCTGACAGGGCGATAGTTCATTATAATTGAGCCTAAGGACTCAGATTACAATAATAATAGGACTGTAATGGTTCATAAGCTGTATATCTTGTTAGACCAGGATGGAGGAACAAAGAAAGAAGAATCGTAATCTAAAAATAGACAAAGCTAGACTGACTGACGCCAAAAGTTCAAAACTCCCGCCAACTAACGGACATTCTGAGAGCGGGGGAAAGGAAGATTCTAGTAGTAGAGAACCCTCAGAAAGGAAGCGGCTAGTGAGCAGACAATTTCACAAATCCTAATCCTCCTCGAATCGGGTGAATAAATACAAGTAAGCTTTAACACTAATAAGAATTTGTAAAAAGGAAAATCATTAACCAAACCACATCTTTGTAACTTGGTCATTTGATACAATTTATAATACACATATAAAGGACAATTTTGTTATTACGACTCAAACTTCTTTGTGATTCTGTTTTGCTTGTTTCTTTAATGTTACATTTTACATAAACAATTACCTCCAACCAATACACAACAGGACTTTATTTGAATAGAATTAGTTTTGAGTTAAAAGGACAATAAACTTTGAAATATCCCATCGTACAGATAAAAAAATGCCAAGAAAATTTAGTACAGCCGTGGAGAAATTTGGTAGGCAAAGAGTTTAGCAGCGATATCTTAATTGGGTGACCACTTAAGCAACAGAACTGATTGGTGTATGTTTTTGCTGGTCGGCCTACACTGGTGTGTCCATGTGAAGGTGTCTACAGGAGAATGTCAATTATGAGTTCGTCAATTCAGAAAATAAAGCCAGTTCCAATCCATTTTGCAACGGAATAAAATTTTTGTAGGGTTTGTATTCTTGCTGCGCGCCATTTTTAATAATTCAATTCACTACAGATTCTATCAAAAATGGAGATTGAGTGTTTTGGACCATATGACCTTTAGGCACTCCTTTTTGATCTCGATTCAGAAGGACATGTTTTTCATTTACACCGTCAATATCCGATTGTTTGTTAGGGGTTAGGGTTAGGGTTAGTGTTAGAGTTAGGGGTTAGTTTTATAATTTTTAAAAACTCTAAAAATCGTCTATTAACAAACAAGCGGATAATGACAGTGTAAATGAAAAACATGTCCTTCTGAATCGAGATCAAAAAGGGGTGCCTAAAGGTAATATGGTCCGGTGTATTTCTGTCTGTAATTAAGACTACGTCACAGCTTACGTCATATTCTCAATGATTGCGTAAGTCTATTAATGAGTATTTGATTTGTAGTCAAAATCTTTAATACATAGAATAAAAACAATCCTGTGTTATATACACTCAAAATTTGAGTAAGCAATTTTTTAAATTGTCTTTTTACTCTCGACCTTTTTTTAGTAATAAGACGTTAAGTAAAAGTTTTAAAATAAACACGATTTTGTGTAAAATTCATGCGTGAGATATTCAAATAATCATTTAATTAATAATTAATATATGCACGCAATATTTTATTTGAGTGGGACAAAACTAAGTTTCATTTCAAATTGTTTTCTTTTTTTTTTTTTTTTTACTCCTTTAATAAATTTGATGATTTTGCTTACTTATGATACAAACCATCTGACATTGAATTTTTAACTCCCACCCTCTCAGGCAATGTCTTTCAAAAATTAATTTTTACGATGCCCGGAAGGTGTTTTCTGTTGTTAGTATAAATAAATATATGAATAGATAAATACACGGAATACCTTTAGAATATAAATTTATTTCGATATATTGTCTCTTCAGATCTATTTTTATTGTTGTTTTTATTTTATAAAATGTATAAATTTGATGATTTTTCTTACTTATGATTAAAATTATCTGACATTGAATTTTTAACTACACCCTTACAAAAATTCATTTTTACACCGCCCGGAGGTCGTTTTTTTTTAAATTTCTAGTAGAGATAATTATGAAAAGCTGATTAGAATCCTTGATCCATTTCTAAATAGAAGCGTTAATCTCAATGGTGTGACGGGTCATCTGATAATCCCTAAATTCCAAAAATTAAATAATCTTGAAAATCCAATGCATAGTGAATGTGTCTAAAATAACAAATTAGATATTTTAACGAAAAATCCTTCTTCTTATAAATCATGTTTCCATGGAGGTCCCTAAATACCAGTTCTTCATTTTTAAGGATATCATCAACACCATCGGCCAACACTGGTGTGTCCATGTGTAGGTGTCCACCTGAGAATGGCATTTATGAGTTCGTCAATTCAGAAAATAAAACAAATTCCAATCCATTTTTCAACTGAATGATATTTTTGTGGAGTTTGTATTCGTGCTGAGAGCCATTTTTAATGACCACAATTCACGACAGATTTTATTAATAAAGGAGATTGAATGTGTTTCTGTCTGTAACCAAAACTACGTCACAGCTAACGTTACATTCTCAATGATTGCATAATTCTATTAATGAGTATTTAATTTATAGTCAAAATCGTTAATACACAGAATAAAAACAACACGGATATCCATGACAATCCGTCCCTATCATTCATTGCCCAAGTCCTCTGCGCAGCATCCAGTATCCGCGCAGATTTGGTCAATGTAGGTCTTTGCTGGGTGACCATCTCTGGCGTTCCCATGTGCTGGATAGATGTGGACAGTCTAAGATGGTATATATGAAGAATGATAGATAGATAGATAGATAGATGTGGACAGACTAAGATGGTATACCTGTACAATGATAGATAGATAGATAGATAGATGTGGACAGTCTAAGATGGTATATATGAACAACGATAGATCGATAGATAGATGGTAAAATATATATATATATATATATATATATATATATATATATATCTTATTATAATGGAGATTGTGTGTTTTTCTGTCTGTAACCGAAACTATATTACTACTGAAGTCACAATTCCATTCGTTATTTACATAAGATTCTCCATGATTTTATTTATATTTAAACCTCAATTATTAATAAAATTGTTTCACCTTTTTATTAGTGTTGTCCCTATCTACATGATATTTACCGCGTACCCCACTTGTACGGGTCAGGCACAAAGTCCCTATTAACGTGGGACCACCCACAAGCCGAAGCTCATGGAGTGGCAGGTGAAAAAATTGCGTCGATCCCGTCGGCATTCCCCCTCAAGGGGGGCGCCTCAGGCGCTGGGCAATAAACCCAGCCCTGCCCCTTTAAATCAAGGGGGCAGGTGTTGCCTGGGGGGATGGCCCCCTGGGATCGACGCTATTAACTTG